>WSTY01000025.1:0-59586 GCA_019633465.1 Tulasnella sp. 417
AAGTATGTAGAAACCACTTTAGATTGACTGCGCATCTCACAAGAAAATGCAGATCGACGGAATTCCAGAAAGACATAGGGTCTGGCGACTATGCTGGACCGGGACTAAGCGTCTAGATTGCACAGCCCGCCTGATTTTCTAACCCACCCTACCTCCGTCGCGTAGAATACATGACTACCTTTTTGAGCCAGAAAGCGGTTGTCCTTCTCGACCTTACATCCTATCACGTGATTGCCTCGTTCCAAGACCTGCTAACAGAATCTGGTCTCCTCAGATGTTAGAGACTGGAAAGATTCCTTAGATCAACAGCCGTTTTTATTCACTGGTTGAATTTTAAATGTAGGAGTACGAAGGTGAGGAACGGGGGGATTTTGATTTATTGATCAACCGTAGAGATAGGGTACACTGAAAGACAATGTCCCGACCTCTTACTGAATTGTACAAGTTATATATAAGGATCCTGAGCTACTTGATAATGTACACTCAAGGGTAAAGCGGAATTGAATAAGGCCTGGCGAGCTATGTGATCGAGACATTTCTACCTCAGCGCCATACGCCCTGGTCGTGTTTCTCCATGCTTCAGGGACCGAGCTCGCCAATACCGCCCACCCGATCAGCCAACAATGCCATGACTACCGGGAACCACTTTGCATGCGTACCCACTGCTGGCTGTTTTTTCTGTGCCGCTTCCTATATGTTTTGAAATACTGTCCGCTTCCGAATTTGGCACTGTTCCTCACCCGACCCCATCTTCACTTGAATAGTTGTAATAAAAATGCGCTAATAATGCTCTACAATCATTCGAAAACATTTATTTCTGTCCCCCTGCGCCTCGCTTAAGCGTAATCGTTCCCGAGGGAGTGCGTATGATGCGCGTTTCGCCGACTATCAAAGTCCGTCGAAGATCTCCTGTACTCCTGATTCTCGTTGCATTTTGAGCACAAGCGACCACAGCTACGTGGTGTAGGCCAACAGCGGCCTGATATCGGCGAAGTGCGTTGTGGAGAGGAAGTCCGAACAGGAGAGCATATATACCTTCGGAGACGCCCCTTTGAACCTGGGAATTGCCACTTCCTCCGGAGATGTGTACTAGATCTCAACGTAATGGGTATAACGGGGACTTCTGGGCGAAGGAAGCGACGCACCAGGACCATTCATTCAACCTTTGTGGGCGTTCGACAAAAGGGGACGGGCCAAAATAGGCATACTCCATCACCACCATATTCTAACAATCGATTCCGGAACAAGCGGTAATAGCACCATAAGATCGCACCTGCTTTACCCCGCCACAGGCCCCCTCGAACCCAAGGAACAGGCGCTAAACATAGTTTGAACCCTTCCCTTGCACTAATAGAAACACTCGGGAAAACCGGGCCGCGCTTTAGAGCCCTTATGTCCGTTGCTGCCGTATATCGAGATCCCACCTCTCTCTCAGTGGGCTCCTAATTGGACCTCGTTTGCATCTTGTGGTCAAAGACTTGGCGAGGTTGATTCTGTGATATCTTTCTTAAATAGCGGCCAACTATTCAAGAAGACGGAAGGTTTACTGGAGGACCAAGTAATGCCTCCGTTGTTGGCGTAGTTATATTGCGCATGAATGTTTCACAAAAGCCGCAAGTACGGCACAGAACCAATTCTTTAGAGGAGGAGTTCACTTACTTGAGTTAGAGCTTGTCCCTCCGGGTGCTGTCGAACTTCCTTGAAATTTTGTTGAGACAGATCTTCGGCAAGTTGAGATGACCTGGCCCGGTGCGCTGGTAAGCATCCAAAGATACGGAATATGACATTTATACATGGGCGATGGTATCATAAGAACATTTTCAACATTTGTAAGAGGGTATTGCATGAAGTGGTTTGTAAGCGAGAACGAGTTGAATGCAGAGTGGGCTTCAGATACGGGACGAGCGGATGAGCCTCTACGCTGGAGCGAGAGCCAGGATTGAGGTGAATGGGGAGGCACCTGGGAAGCAACATCCCTAGTAATGAAACGTCGAACTTGCTACTTTATCTGGTGGGGTCTTCACAAGTAGCCATGGGCATCGGGGGCTCCTTGAGGCTGCCGATGTGCGGAGGTTAGGGGTCGCGCTCTGGTCAGTAAAGGGTCCTCGGGGCACCCGGTTCCTCAACCACGAAGAAGAAGTTGCAGCAGGAACTGCAGAGGAAGTTTACCGGAATATTTCGCGATTCGCGCTTGCGAGAAGATGTCCTTGAATTCTCGGCAAGGACATTGAGAGGAGAGCTCAGGTAACCAGGGTGGTTTATGAGGGCAACTGAATGCTTATGTGGGACAGAAAGGGACGAACCTGTAGCTTTGAACTAATGCTTGATTGTACTAGCAAGTGCTAAGGTGCATATATCGGAGCCTGTGCGGCCGGTTCCCTTGCGTGTCCAGTAAAAGTGACCGACAGAGCTTAGGGACTTCGACGAACCACCTGTCCCACATGATAAGTCCCGTTCCCTGTACTGATCTCCTTTGAAGGGCTGTGAATGGCAAATACACCCATATGCTAGTGGAAGAGTCAATAGACGAAGTATGGAGGGGATATGGGAGAGTATGTGTTGGTCTGTGAGGCGGACTCAGGGGTGTCGGCGGGTACCGGGATTTGAATGACGGGATCAATAGGTTGAATCCGAACGAGTGCATTTTTTGACTGGGGGATTGTGCGGTTAGTTTAGATGAAGAATCAGCTGGGAGACTTTTCGGGTGGCAGAAGTCTTAGAAAGCAAGAGGTGTTGTGCCGCTCGTCTCGCATACCAGCTGCCCGATCGTGTTCACCCGTTCGACTATCACGGCGATTCTACCGCCGGGGAATAGGGTACAGCTAATGCCATAGATCATATTTGGACCTTTCCTCCTTCTATCCTATGTTCAACCTTCCTTAGGCTTACCAGATATCCGGGGGAGGTGCCAACTAATCAAATCTCTCCCCATGAGAATCCAGCTTGATCGAGAGACATTCCGGAGTCTAGAAATTCTATCAATGATTATTCAAGAAGCTTCACGGTCCCTAGCTTGGACGGAGTTCAAACATTCTCAGAAATGCCAATTTGGAGTATCGAACCGGCAGCAAAAATCGCCGCGATACCAAGATATTTCAAATGATGTGTGGAAGACCGATCATGAGAGCCTTGGAATAGTCTTGCACTACGCCTCATCATTCATGGAAGCCGAAGATTTGCCAAACTGGTAAGGCATTTGGGTGCAGGTGTTGCTGAGACGAGCACGATCTTAGAACGGCCAAAGTCCAACTCCACTCGGAATCAAGCCCCATAGAAGACCATAATTCGCTTCTTCTTCTTCACTGTCACCCTCGCCTTATGGTATCGGTATGCTGGCTACCTTGTGCAGGTCTAGACGGGGTGGAAGGATGTGGGGACGGAGATGTCGATGCTCCCCTGCATCTTGAACCCGTTAATTGGTTCATGTATCCTCCCTATTGAGCTCAACATTAGTGAAACTCGGACTAGTTCACATCAATTTTGTGGGGTATGGACTCCCGGCTTGCCTTTCATGGTGTGCGAGGTCCATTGCCGCTAGATCGGCGGGAGGAGCCCAATGGGGAATCTGCGGGGCAGAATAAGAGGAGAGAATTTTGACATAGGAACGATGCCATAAAGACTACAAGGGGCGACGCCATTAGGACTACGAGGGGCGATGCCATTAGGACTACAAGGAGCGAACGTTTAAGGGGCGTTCGCTTCATTTCGAGGACTCACAAGGTTCCCCCGTTTTCGGTAATGCTGCCATAGCGGCAAAGAGTAACTGTTACCGAGGTTAGCCGAAGCGAGTAGTGTATTGGTCAGCATGGGCTACTCGAGATGGGGATGACGCATCTAGCGTGATGACAGTTTGGTGTCTTGTAACCACTGGGTTAAGGGTTGTGTTCTTGAAGGAAGGTGTTTCAGTTAATTGAGAGTAATTTTACCCGCGTCTCAGGTACGACAAGTAGATTTTAATATGCTATGCGTGTGGAGGGCTGCTGACTGCTGGTTATGGGTTCTGCGGTCGTCCGCGAAGCGTTGACTAGCCGGGGTTTGAAACGCGATCTTCGGGAATTTTTGTTCTGGCTTCCCAATGTTACTCCTTATTGTTTCGGTCTGGTTTGCGCGCCGGTTTTGTTACCGTTAGCCTTCGCCCACCATGTTGTTGCCTAATTAGTGCTGGCGGCATGCGCGCGCAGAAAGCATGCTGAGAAATTCCTTCCTCGCCGTTTCCACAAGACAAACCACAAACACATCGAGGACGCTGGCGATCAGGCAACGACCGAAGCCTGAAATCTGTGAGGTCCGATGAAGATGCTAGCTTTGCCTGTTTCAGTGCTTGTCGTTCTTCGTCCGCGTACTTATAAACCCGTTAATACCTTTCGGCTGCCTTCCTAATAATGACCTTTACAAATTGACATTCGCATCGCATCGCCACGTTGAGTAATGATCTTGATTACCGATGACCGTTGTGGTTAGAATATCTGCTCAAGGCGATAGATAGGTAGTTTCCCAAAGGCAGCCTGAATCTGACTTGGGAGTGTGGGCAGCAGGGTCGTCATAGGTTGGTACGGCTGGAGGTCCTGCAAAGGGTTGAACGGTGAGAAGAGCTCTACACACGCCTCCGGCAATTCGTTTCCGTACTCTATGTTGGGAGTCTAAGACCTCCTCTCGATGAATCCTTCTTCTCCCTCTAATAATGCCAATTTGTGCCAATTGTTAGTCGTTGGCCTCACGGATGGCATTGCCTCTGGCAAATCAAGCGTCTCCCGCCTCCTCGCCGCTCACCAGATCCCCATCATTGACGCTGACATCATCGCTCGCGAGGTCGTCGCTCCAGGACACCGGGTCTTACTCAAATCATACGCAAGTTTTGTGGAGATGTACTTCAACCGAATGGAACTTTGAATCCTTTGAAGTTGAGACAAATTATACTTTCGGATGAGGTAAAAAGGCGGAAGTTGAATGCTTCGTACACCCAGCGGTTCGGAAGGAGATGTTTCGGAGGGTGGTTGGATGCTGGTTGAAAGGGGAGAAAGTATGTGTGGTAGACGTCCCGTTGCTGATCGAAGCGGGGCTGTGGAAGTTTGTTGGGAAAGTTGTGGTTGTCTACTGGTCGGTCGTTTTAGTTTTCTGAAACCGCTCCCTCCTGCTCATCGTCCTTTTTTTTTTCATAAAGTCCCAGAGAGATTCAGCTACAGCGACTCATGAGCCGTGACAAGTTCGGTCGTCAAGATGCTCTGAGCCGACTAAACGCTCAAATGTCTCTTGCCGACGAGCTTGATCATGCGGATCAAGTCGTCGACAACTCCGGATCTTGGCTCGACCTGGAACATCAAGTAAACGCTCTTATCACTCGATTTGACAAGGAAACTGGTTGGTCGGGGAGAGTGAGTTGGTTGATACCGCCTTGGAGAACGCCTTGTCGAGTGCCCTCGGTGTCCAAAAGGAAGAAAACAGCCGTGTATGTGGCAAATTACTCACTCCCGCTTCGGGCCCCTGTCCGTTCTTCTTGGGGTGGAGCTCGGCACAATCCAAAAAGTAAAAGTCACTGGACCTTCTGTCAGATTCAAGCGGTCATATTGAAGAGGAAAATGATTCGCTTCAGACAATGAATTGCCATCCAAGATATCTTAGCTAGTGGTTGAGGCTCGGTCGATTTCAATTGAATCAATTCTAACCTGCGATGACTAAGACCCGTTCATCGTATCGCGCCGACCCCCGCTCGAGTCGCTTGAGAGGCGGTTCGCCGTCGTCATTCTTTGCGCATTATCCACCATTTATGCGAGATGAGTCTATCCATTTCTCGAGGGAAGACGTTCTTCCGGCGTGGACGAAGACCTCATGTGGTTAGTGTTGAGTGGGATAGGCCTGACAGTTCGAGAAATCGGCCTTCATGGAGAATTGAACCCTGTTGGATAATCGAGCCGGTGAGCTTACTGCATTCATTAATAGCAGCTTCGGGGCTTGGGAGGTCGATCGGGAAGCAGAGAGTCTGCGGCAGAGTAAGCTCGCGGACATAGCGGAGTAATTCTTGATTTGCCCGTGTCTCCCCAAAGTTTCCGCCAAAAAGTTCCAAGGACTCTTTCAGACAGTCTTCTGCCCTGAGGTAGTCGCCCTGGACTTGACAAGAATTAGCAAGGTCTGCCAGCGTTCTCGCTACGCTCTCAGCTGCATCTACAGAGGCATAGCGCTCGAGGGCCTCGAGGGAACAATCCCCCGCCTCTTGGTAACTGCCCTCGATGCGATGCAGAGTTCCGAGAATGCGCAGTGCATTCCCAGCACCAAGACCGTGGCCGATGTTAGCATGGATGTCGGGCGCTTTCTTAAAGGACGCCTCAGCCTCGCGATACTTTGACTGCAAGCAATATACTTCTCCGAGACCGTTTAGGTCGTTTCCCGTGCCCAAGTCATCGCCGACGCGAGAATGAATTTCTTGGGCTGCCTTGAAAACTTCCTCGGCGTCTTAGTGCTTCGATTGAACACAATAGATCCGTCATCCTTCGCTTCGTCGAGGCTTCGCTTGATACGTGCAGACCCAAAGTCTGTAATGACCGCACGGTAAGTTGAGTTCACAAGGATATGTTGAGCTGTGTGACGGGCCGATTAGGAGAAGTACTTCACGGGGACCATCCAAACCTACCGATTTGAGATCCCCATGACAGATAGGAGGTTGACTGGTATGTAAATGCTCCAACCCGTTAAAAACATCTTGAATCTTAGTCGATGATTTGTTATAGATCAAAGTCTGGTACCTCCCCAATACCACTCACTAGGGAGATACGTTCGGGAATGTCCCACTAGTGTCCTGATTGCAAAAATTCTCGAACATTGCCGTTCGCCTCCCAGGGCAACACAATCCACGCCTCTCCATCCTCTACGTCCTCCACAAATCTGACAAACCCAATAATGTTAGAGTGAGAAATTGATGCCATAAGACACAGCTCGTGAACGAAGGACTAAAGACCAGTAACTAGAGTGGCTAGGTCAACGCCCGAAGACAAATATACCTTGAAGAAGTTAGCAGACTCTTGGCCGCCCTCGTGATTCCACTCGAGCTTCTTTACCGCTGCTTTGAATTTAGAGTCCGAGTCTGTTGGTTCTTCGGTGGGAACTGGAGTCCCGACGATGACGACGCTTGACCTCCCTTTGCGGGGGGGTTCAGTTTCGGTCATTCTGATAGAGCTTGATTCGATTCGATACCGAGAAATTTCGTGGAGAATTTACCGCTTCCAAATCCATTTCAGGAGCAATTTCCAGATTGCGTCTGTGAACGAGAACTCACGATTCTGCCCTACTGGGATGCCACATCGACCTCCATGCCACGTTAATGAGTGTCGAGGATAGTCAAGGGGCAAGGGGTAGGATGGCAAGAGGTTCAGAAGTCACGGAGATGAAAACCGAGGTGGAATTTGTCCAGATTGATTCGCCACGGTTGGTCGGTGCACCCGGTCAAAGCCGACCATTCTATTTCGGAACACTCCGGCTCAAGCCACACCGGTACCAAACTGCCTGCTGAAATCGCGAAGAATGATAATACGCGTGAGTCTAATGGATTGCCCGGATGTGCAAAAGATGTCCGGCCGTGGATTCTGCCAAATGGGGAAATACGTTCGACGACCGTATGGCCACCGATTTGGATGACAAACCCGTTCTACCTGCTGTGGATGCGTATCTAACCGTCCTTAAGACGGCCTATTCGCAGTCCAAATACAAGAAATCAAACGCACACGCGTGCCATAGAGGCAGAAGATGAGGCGAGCACAGAACTCCGAGGCAGGGAGAGCCGTAGTGGGGAATCGAGGATCAATGCCGACCCCGGAAATAGGTGCCACCCAGACAAAGGTGCACATATGATAGGTGGCATTAACCAAAGGCTGGAGAGGGATGATTGAAGCGTGAGGAAGTCGGGCATCTAATATTGTATGAAAGGACAGAGCTCGAAATTTGCACGTTCCAGACTGCCCAGCGAGAAATCCTGGTTGGAATCCTTTCCACGCATAAGTAGGAGGTGTTGTGGTGGTACCAACCGGTGCTTGTCTCTACCGAGGAGAGACTCGGTGTCACGCTCGTTTCCTCGGTACCAGGTCTCTGTTCGAGTTGATCTTGGCCCCAAAATTCGGTAGAAAAGACACAATCGAAAGCCTTGTACTTACAGACAGAACAAAATAGATTCTTAGGTCTGGACCAGAAGGTACTCACGTAGGCCCAAGTCCCCATGCCCTTCTTTCTACCACCCGCAAACTAAACGATTTAGGCATTAGCACTGCTTCAAATTCTATCCACATCCCCCTATCCCCCTCTTCCTTATGTCTTTTTTACTACTTATCCCAAAACAGCTTGCGGCACCTCTTGTCAGCAAGCTGCAGGCTCGTTTCCCTTCTCCGCCCGATCTTGAGACACGCAGCAATAGAAAATAAACCAAGTGTAACCCATACAAATAGTTCTTTAATATCTAGGCCTTAGATGGGCTTACGCTGTATTCTGTAGGATTTCTGATTTTAGGAAATGCCGACCGCGATGCACCCTGCCTGATCATTGAGCCTTATGTGCGGGCAAAGAGGACCAAGCAAAATGCTGAAAGAGGGGAGACGACTGGAAGGTAAGGTTTCGGACTTAGAGACTGCTGTACTAGTGGAGATGCTCGGGTAGGCGACACCTGCAGCCTGGGGCCGTTAAACCTTTGCTTGGCTTTATTCGGGCTTCGAGAACTTCTTCCATCCTTCTCACCTTCTCGGTCCAAGCCTCTCTACGCTGCTTCTTAAAAACTTTGGCCTGATTGATTGCTCCGTCACTTGCTGTGCCAAAAAGGGACTCGTGCGCGTCAGTCGGAGCTACGATTTCAAAGCCGCGCGGTGACCAGATTGTGACCTTTCACACCAGCAACGCCATCGCCTCATGTTGCTTCCTCTGAAGTTACTTGCTCACTTTCTACGGCGAAGTTCAACTCTCTTAAAGGGCTTGTAACCGATCATCCTTCACACTGTGAATGTATTCTGGGATAATCTCAATCCTCCCTATGGGCGATGGAGTTGTCTCGACCTGGCTCAGATGAGACCCGATCATGACATTCAGTAGCCAATCGATAATCTAGCCTAACCCTCGATCTAAGCTCGTCCTCGGCAAATTCGAGCCGAGATTTACGATCGAACCAAACACATTCCAAATGGAAGGTGTTGACCTTTCCGATCGAGCTGAGCAGCATTTGCCGAATCTATAGACACTAAGACCGCAAATAGACTCAGCATATTCTAGGTTTGATACATTTGAATCCAAAGCGGAAAAGAATTTTGCCCGGACCGATGTAGGGTATGCTGATCTGACTTATACGAGCGCCGTGCTGTCGTAAGACAGATCGTTAAGTAGCCGGACTAGATGGTCCAGCTTATCCGACCTAATCGCAGAGTATCGGAGCAATCGATCGGGAAAGCCAATTTCTCAATGGAGGGATACCAATGGCGTGCTACCCTCTGTACACGGCTAATCCACCCCAGGAATGAGGGCTGTTAAAACGCTCCAGCTCACATACTGTCAGAATAAGGGAGGCGTATATCTTAATATTGGACAGGTTGGACGGAGCCTGATGGCCTAATTCGAGGGGTGGAATGTATTGAGTGAATCACAGAGCTGAATGCGTTTTGGACTTCGGCAACTTTGCTGTCCCTTCCCCCACGGGCACGTCATGGGGCGCATACAATGCATCGGAATAGCTGAAGCTGGTATAGAAAATCTGCATTCGAGGTTAGTTGAATATGTTGTTTGCCTATACAGCAGTCCTGACTGAAATTTGGCTGACTGCGACCTGAGTTTCGGCCCGCCTACAGAGCGCAGGATATACCTGGAAGAAGGATCATCCAAATGACTTTTAACAAGGTGGTCTTGGCGTTTTCCCTAATGTTTCATATTTTAGTGGAGTTTTAGGACCTGGTTCGCTTGAATTATCTCTTGATTGGAGTCGCTGGAGAAGGCGCCATTACCGTGTTTGGTTTTGTGGATACGTTGCAAGTGATATCTGTGTCACTAGACATTCTTTGTTGGACCGCGAGACATGACACTGCAGTTTCTTGAGGCCTCTCTACATCTGAACTTGATTACCTTTAGTAGAAGCTCCTCCTGGCCTACCATTCCTAGACGACCAAGCTAAAGAACTATTACGTCGTAGCCGATTCGTTGAAGGGCAGAGTACATCGATAGTTCTAGACAACAATTCATTAGACAAAGTACACCGGAGCACCGGGCCAGTTTCGACCCATATAGCGAGAAACTGGTCTCGACGATGGTGAGCCTCATCGGGCGACAACACAAAGCGCGGCATTGAGGGCATAGCTTAAGCGACCAAGTTGGTCTCTGAGTGCAAGCGGGTTATGGTGTGAGACTGAAGGGAGAACTTGTAGCTCTAACTCACTCTAATCTGGACTGCCCGATGCTAAGATGCATGCCCGGCCATCATGTTTGACCCGCCTCTCCTAACCTGTGCGACCGTATCCATTGTGTGACCAGTAAAATTGACTGGTATGGTTTGGGGATTTAGAAGAGGCGTCTGGTCCACGCGAGAATTGTTATTCCCAGAAATGGCCTCCTAGGAAACGATAGGAATGCCCGATTCAACGACTCGCTGGTTATGGAGATTGTAGTAGCTGTGGAAGAACTTACGGCGAGCTGACGCAAGAGAGGGAAGGAATATACGGAAATCTGTAGGACAGGCGTAGGGGGGCCGGTATGTGTTGGGACTTGAGCAACAGGGTCAGGAAGGTGGGGTCGGACGAGCGAGTTCTTTGGAGGCATCGTACGGTTGTAGTAGATTGAGAGCCAGAGGTGAATTCGCTGACTGTCAAATATTTAAAGAATCAGGGATGTTGTGCAGCTGGGCTCCTTAGCAGCTGCTCGATCGTCTTGGAGCACTATGCAGCCCTTTGACCGTGACGGCATATTCCCTGCGCTCTACCAACGGAGCTTAGGATCAAATTAATTCCGCTGATTCCAAAATGGCACTCTCCTTCTTCTGTTGTATGTTCAACGATCATTAGGCCTGCCAGTGACCCGGGGTTTTGGCACTACTGGCCAGGGCCGATTGAAGGGTGGTGCCAAGTAATACGTTCTCTCCCCTTGAGATTCCAGCTCCACAGAATGGCACTCTTCGAACCTGCGTATTCCATTCACATCTCTTCGAGAAGGCATCATGGTCTCTAGCTACCACGAAGTTCAAACCTTCTCCGAACTGACATCGCCGCGAAACAACCCCACGACAAAGATTGATATCAGATGATATATCGACGCTTTGTTCAAATTCCCAAAACTGGCTCTACGGTGTGCATGCCGCCAACTAAGCGGTCCTTACACGTGACCCAAGGCCACGGCTCTGCCCGACTTTTCAGGTGTTAGGAAATTGGTTCTGCTCGACAAGCGTTCGGGACCAGCTTCAGGCCATTGGTGGACCAGCTCCCTACAGTTTCAAGGTCGGTACAGTGAATAGAGGACCATTGCCCAGTGCCACTTTTTCGCCGTCAGCCTCGCATTATCATGTCGATCGGGCTTCTACCTCATGTACGTCCGAACGGGGCAGAGGGATATCAGGACAGAAATTTCTCTGTTCTTCATCTTAGACCCACTAGTGAGCTCAGGCCTTTCTCTTATCAAGCTCAGCATTGGTGAAATCTGGGGTGGATCACCAGAACTTTGCGAGGTAGGTACTTCGGGTTGAACGTTTTCACGGCGCACGCGATAAGGCTGCTGCTAGAACGGCGGGAGGAGTCTAAATGGGGAGCTTGCGGCGAAGAAAACGAGAAGCAAATGCCGACATAGGAAGGATTGCTTAAGGACGGTCGAGGGGCGAAGGTTTAGGGTGCCTTCAGTCGCGTTCGAGCATTGACCAGGTCACAAGGTCCTCCCGCGCGCTTTCTCGAAAAGCTGTCATAGAAGAAGCTAGCAGCAGTAAGCGCTGTCTAACCGAAAGGAACACCAGGTTTGCCAGTCTAGGTCTCCCAAGGGTGGGATTGCGTATTCAGTTTGAAAGTAAATTTGTATACCATTCTCCTTGAGGTCAAGAGCCGGGTGTTCGTATATGAGTCCATGTCAGCTAGTTCAAAGCCATTTCACCCGCCGCCCGACTGCGGCTGGGGGGCTTTGGTGAGTTATGCGTGTGGAAGGCGGCTGATTCCTGATTCTGGGGTTCGGGGTTACTGTTCCGCCAAAGCCTTCGGCAAGCGGTTGTGAACGCGTTCTCAAGGCCTTTTCGTCCCGGTGTCCTACCGCTTTTCTTGTTGGTTCCGTCTGCATTGCATGCCTGCTTCAGTGCCGTTAACCTCAGCACACTGTGTTGATGCCTATTTAGGGAACGCGCCGACATGCTGTCCAGTGCGTGCCGCGCTTTCCTCAACCTCACCATCTCCTCAAGGATACCAGCGTAAATCCACCAACACAGCGAGGATAATGGTAATATGCACGAGAACAAGGTGTTCAATATCTATGAACTTCGCCTAGGATGTCAACTCTGCCTGCTCCGCTGCTGGTCGTTTTGGGTTCGAATATTAATGATCTCTTCCCTACCTCCTCACGGCTATTAAATGCGACATTCGCACCAACGTATTAATTGCGAGTCTTAATTACCGGTGGCCATTCACGAAGCGAAAATCTCTGGCCGATCGCGATCGACCCTGAAGTCGCTATTAGACCACGGCAGTCTCCCGGGACAGACGATGCGTGGCATTTCCCGAACGGTGAGAAATCTACAACGGACGAACGTTAACCCGCCACTTCCGCGTCTATGCTGGGTGAGTTCATGCCTTTCTTCCTCAAACCCTCTCCTTCTTATAATCTCAAAATGTCACTTTTCAGTTGTAGGTCTAACGGGTGGCATCGCCTCGGGCAAATCAAGCGTCTCCCGCCTCCTCGCCGCTCACCAAATCCCCATCATCGACGCTGACATCATCGCTCGCGAGGTTGTCGCTCCAGGAACACCGGGTCTTACTCAAATCATACGCGAGTTCGGTGGAGATGTCCTTCAACCAAATGGAACTTTGGATCGTTTGAAGTTGGGACAAATTATATTTTCGGATGAGGCAAAAAGGCGGAAGTTGAATGCTATCGTACACCCGGCGGTTCGGAAGGAGATGTTTTGGAGGGTGGTTAGATGTTGGTTGAAAGGGGAGAAAGTATGTGTGGTAGACGTCCCGTTGCTGATCGAAGCGGGGCTGTGGAAGTTCGTTGGGAAAGTTGTGGTTGTCTACTGGTCAGTCGGTTTATTCTCTGGAAACCGCTCCCTCCTGCTCATCGTCGCTTTTTTCATAAAGCTCAAGAGAGATTCAGCTGCAACGACTAATGAGCCGTGACAAATTCAGTCGCGAAGACGCTCTGAGCCGACTAAACGCTCAAATGTCTCTCGCCGACAAGCTCGATTACGCGGATCAAGTCGTCGACAACTCTGGATCGTTGCACGACCTGGAACATCAAGTAAACACTCTTATCACTCGATTTGACAAGGAAACCGGTTGGTCGTGGAGATTAAGTTGGCTGATACCGCCGGTGGGCTTGATGTTTGGTGGCTTCAAGTTGGCATGGAGGCAAATTAAGCGGGCTCGGAGGAGAGCAAGAAGGCGGGCTCGATCCCAGGATGGGGGCGATGCAAGAGGAGGATAGTATGATATTTAGCACACTTTACATATAAACCAGTCTTATAAACCTTTATCCTCATCCTTCGAATCTCCCTTCTTCTCATCTTTTGCGTCCTCCGCCTTCTTCGCCCCTGGTGTATTGTTTTTCGCCTTCTTCTCATCTTCCCCTTCCTTCTCCTCCAGCTCTGCCTTCCCTATACTCTCCTTATTGTCCACCAGGGCATGCAACGCAATCACAGCCCGTAAGAGACTGCTGAGGTAAACGACAAGCAACTGATCGTTGTTGTTCACCGTAAACGCCTTTGTCTTTGCAGGGTCGTCTAGGTCGGGTAGGAGATTAAGGGCGTCTTGGACGTGATAGATGATTTGGTGGTTGATTGGGAGGTCGCCATTGGCCACGGATCGGAGGTAGTCGCGTATTTCAAGAATCCTCGACTGGAGGCCTCGAAGAGATGATAGCTGCTCTTGAACCCTTGTTGAAAGGGTGGTGGTTGTTGAGTGCTTTATGTCACGAAGTAAGTGTTCGACACCGATTTCTTCTGCCTCCTCAGCTTCTATGGTTGATGGAACATGAAGGAAGGTCTTTTGCGTCTCAGTACCGTCCTAGAAATATAAAGAGTTAAGCTACAAGTTCTTTGAGAAGGGTCAGGATCAAGGGCGCCCTACATCCTTGATCTCCTCAACCGCAAAGTACGCGTCGGTGGGTATGCCCACAGTATCCTCTCGCACATCGACAATAACCATCACAGGTCTTGGAATAAACTTCTTGAAAAGTTCATTAATCTCCTGATCTGATGCGCGCATCTTTGGTCCGGTGTGGTACCACCCCACAGGCCGTTCGCGGGCTAAATGAGGGCAGGGCGTTATTCCTGGCCCGAGGAATGCGCCATGAACGTTTCAGCTTACCATTAACCTTCTTAAACATCCCCCACATTCCTTCAATATAGTCATGATCCAAGAACCACGTCTTGGGATCCTTGTCGTCCTCCTCGAATGGTACGGCGAAGGAATTGGCGACGTTGACGGTCTTACCGTTGTCCTGTCCTAGAAGGATGCCGACAACGCGCTTGTTCGACGAGCGAGCGGCTGAACGTGCATGGTGGTCTGCTACTGAAAGAAGGACTAGTGGGTGGACGGCTAAAATAGCAATTGCACCAGGTCAGTAGCGGTTGTTAACTCGGTCATGCTTTCCTCGTACCGACAGTGGTGGTAGCCAATTGGGCTATTTCCGAGGATGTGATCGGCATTATGCAGCAGAAAGACCTCCCTTAGGATGATAGTAGTGTATGGCGGACTGGAGGACTTGCAAGTGAAGGCTGAATCCGAGAGGTTTCTTGGAATCTTGACTGCTTGTCAGGGCGCGACGCGCGTCTATGTCGAATCCCAACATCAACTCTCACGTACCCAATGGGTCGCGTCGCTTCACGCATGAGCCGGATTAAGAACAACGCTGTTGTTGTAGTACTTAAAGCTCTATGTGTAGTTGAAGTATCGTCTGGGATTCTGTACAAGCAGTATTATTATCGCTCTGGGGCTGGAGCTTTGACCCTAGTTCAGACAATGCATGCACGACCCAAGAAACGATTGGAGTGAACCAAAATGCAAATTGAGTGTAATGGAGAGCGAAATGACAGGGGGATATGCTACACAAAAGTGGAGAAAACAAGAGTGACGAAAGCGTCCGAATGATTAAATGATGTTGAGAAACCGCGGTGGAGCATGTCATGGGAAGGCCCAGGACACATCAAGAGGGGTATCCCAAATGTCTAAACTTCTCCAGTTTGAGGCTTTCCTTCGAACTAGATGGAGTTAACACTTGGTCAGTCGGAGGGCTACGAAAATGTGGCAAGGGGTACTCACTGCTTCGAAGGCCTCTGGGCAATTTTTCACACCAGCGTCTATATCCAACCGGTAGCAAACGAACAGGGCGTCCGCCGCGTCTCTTCCAAGTCCTAGGGCGAAGTTGATCGTCATGAAAGTCACGCCGCCGGTCAGTAGCGCCATGAGCGCAGCGTTGAGGGTTGGAGCTCCGGAATGTGCCGCGTAGACGAATCCACCAACTGCGGTGACGACCGAGATCGAAAGCGAGGATAGGGTCAAAAGGAACGAAAGAAGGGAGTCTAGAACCAACAAGAGGGTCAATATGAAGATACGGATAGCCGAGATTCTGTGACGTACAGTCCATTGCTTTGGTAACTTTGCCCTTCGCGTGCTTGCCACCTGGGCTCAGGAGTTCCCGTGCCTTCCGAGACCCACTCCAGAACGCCTCTCCGGTCAATCCAATATAAGTGAGGGTTTGGTTGCTTAACGAGTCGAGAATCGCGATCAGGCTTGCAACCCACTCGAACGGATGTAAGGGTGCGAGGAATTGGAGTTGAGGCGGGGTGGTGATCCGGCGAAGATTGCGCAGAATAAAGATTGAGGATTGGGTAAATGTTAAAACCAGAGTCGCCACGCAAATTGAACCCAGTGAAGCGCCATGTGCACGGGCGAACGCGGCTTCCGTCACTGCCATTGATGGTTTGCGTGCAGGTTCGGGTTCGGACCTTCATGAGACTTTGTTAACAGGTGCCCGTCCCCGATGAGCTAGACAGAGAGGTCATACCTTGTAAAGTACCAATTTCCGACCACTCCACTAACGGCAACTCGCAAAGCCCCTCGAACTACGGCCCAACTCCATATCCAGACGCCGGTGGCCATGAAAGCCAACCAGCCAGCGTATCCACGAACGTGCCAAGACTGATCTGACGGCTTCTTGGAATAGTATCCAATAAGCGTAAGCCGTAGAATCAAGGATAGGAAAGGAATCGAGGCAACGAGGGCGGCGAACAGGAGGCAGAGTGAAAGGGCGAGTAATGGTGGGTTTTCGAGGACGACACCCATTGACAATTCCACGACCGCGACAGTGCGGAGGAGAGCCTTGTGACGGTAGTAGAGGGACCGCGCGGAAAGTACTGCAAGTGCCAAGGGAATAATTGAGAATAATCGAAGTCTGAAAATTCGAAATGTGCCACGGTCAGCCATCTCCTTTGCACAAACATTTGCACAGCAATCACTCACCCAACTGTTTCACCCCATGTTTGCGGCGGATCGCTTGAGGAAGGGAAGCTGCCGGCAAAAGACCAGGCTGCGCCGACGAATAACGCAGCAGGGATTGCCACACCTGTTGAGAGCAAAATTGGGCGGACTGCGTAACGCAGTAACCTATCAAAGGTTTCCATGGACAGATTAGTTTCCAAGGTAAAGGAGGCAGTATGGGGTTTACTCACACAAGATGCGCGTAGGATAGGGCCGAACTCAGTAGAACGACGGTCGTGAGTAACGGAATCGCGGAAGTGATGGTGGAGTACGGTGAAGGGGCTTTGTCGGGATTTGAAGGCTTTGAAGGAGAAACCTGTGGGGTAAGATTTCTCAGTGAACGACTGCAACACAGTAGCTACTACAGGATAGGTGATCCTTACAGTGACGAATAACACAATAATGGACCCAAGACCACAAACTAACAGCGATGTACACCAAATAGCTGTCCATACGGAATCATTGTACTTCCGCCCAGGCAAAGCCCGCTGCGGATCTGGCAAGTTGAACAATGTCCTGGAAACACCATCTCTGGGTAATAAAGACTCTTGTAACGTCGTGCGGCCGAACGGTGGTGGGGGTCTTCGTTCGTCTAAGAATGCCGGTGGGTCGGATGAATCTGACTCTTCGGAAGTCCGGTGCGATGTCGGTAGCGAAGAGTCCGAAAACGAGTCTTCGTCCCCTGAGGAGCGAGGTGAATCAACTTGGTAAGGCTGCGCTCGCCGTGTTGATGGCGGTGGTTTGGAGGGGGACTGGGTTCGTGAGATGGAGAAGTGGGCCAACCAACCGGGCGCTGGGGCCTTTCGAGTCGGGGGACTGTTCGGCTTGGCCTGTGGTGGCGACCGTGAACTAGATGCGATGAGGGGTATCGAGTCGATGTTCTTGTGCAGGTCGAGCTCCTCTTCCAAGTCCGCATCGTCCAAGTATGGGTCATCCGAGGGCTTCTTCTCAGCTCGTGGTTTCTGTTGGGAAGAGGGGCCGGGAAGTCCATATTGGTCGTTATCGGAATCCTCCTCCTCTCCTGTAGCTCGGAGAGCGCTGCCAGCACTTCCGGTGAGCCGAGGATATCCATCATCATCGACCTCGGTCGTTTCTGCTGCCGGGTGGTGGGGGTGGATGGAGTCGCGAGGTAAGGAGTCCTTGGAGTCTGCTAGGTGGGATCCACCGTCGGTCGCGGAAAAGAATAGTCGTTCTGGGACTTCGCTTTCGGGGTAGAGAGAGCGGTTGATGTTGTTGGCGGCGGTGTTGATGAAGTGGCTAGCATAGACTGAGAACGCATTCGGGCGTGCCATTGGTGTTGGCGGCACTTGACTAAGTGGAAACTGAGGGGAGAGGTGGGATGCGCAATCGCTCGCTCCCAAAGGACCTTCGGGGTTAGGCACGGTTCTATCGGGGTTTCCCTCGGTCACCCAAACTACCACCACCGTCAAACAGCGGCGAGACGCTTTTTATCGCGACAGATGGCATACCAACCACCCCCAGGGGGAATACCACCTTATTACTCTTATTACAATCCTCAACAGCTTTACTATCCATATGCGTACAGTTATCCATATGGTCATCCCGGGATGGCTTACATGCAGCCTCCTCCGATAGACCCCTCGCTCCTGTCTGGCAACCCAAATGCTCAACAACAACCAGGTTCATCGGCGGCGCAAAATCGGCTTGTCCCTCAGCAAGCTTCTCCGACCGCTTCAGACGCTTCGGACCGCGGAGAGGACGATGAGACGGACGATGACCAGCCTCGTTTTGCTCTTCACCCTGTTCCTCCGCCACCTAAGCCCCCGAAATCCGCTTCTTCGAAGAAGTCCAAGTCTGCTAGCGAAGGCGCATCAGACCGCGGGTTGGGGGAGACTGGTGTAGAAGGTGACGGAGCAGGAGCTAGCCAGGCTGGCAGTAGCAAACCACGTAACACCACGGGGGGAAAGACGCCCAAGACGAACTACGTCAGTTCCAATGGCACACCTCGCGTTCGGGTGCCAGGTCCTATAGGTCCCGTTACTGGAGCTCCCTCTGACGAACAAAGTGGAGATATGGATACCAGCGAATTTGTTTCCCCAGTCAAAGCCCTCAACCACATCGATCTCGACCTCTTCCCATCCAAAGCGGTCTTTGAAAACATCCTTTATACTTATCAATCCAACCTCAGTGCTCGCAAGCGCAATAAAGCCCTCATTTCACGGAGAGCGTATGCGGAGATCCAGAAGACCTTAGTGGAGATCAGGGATGCAAGATGCAGAAGGGGGACCGCTCAGTATCGGTTTTGGGTGAAGAAAATGTTCGGGTTGATTGACTTTTACGGCCACGATGTGGTGGGGCATCAAGGGAAGCCCGTCGCTATTCGCGAAGACATCTACGATATTCTTGTTCACTGCCATGATCAATGCGACCACGGTGGACGTGACAGAACGGTCGAGGTTGTGAAAGACTTCTACGTACGTCTATTTCCTATTGTTGGATACAACCTGTCTAACCTACACCAACCACAACAGCGCTGGATACCAAAGGTTATTATCGGCGAATTTGTCAAACACTGCCCTGGATGCAATCTGAAGCGCGCTACAGTCAAGTCCGAGGCATCCAAAATGCCACTTTACGACCTTGCGGATATTGACGCCATGGAGCCCATGGAACCTGACGAGGACGATGAGATGGATGCCGGAGGAGGGGCAGGAGGAGGAGGAGGAGCTGGGGGAGCTGACGACGACGAAGACGAAGTTGATTGAAGATGTCTTAGGGCTCGTGTACTTGTACTACCTGGCTTGCCGCCTTGTCTATCCTTATGCATGATCTAGAGTAATGCGCACTGACCGCGCTTCACCCACAAAAGCCTCGCGTATTCACTGATTTGGTCTTCCTAATCGCCAGAGCGCAGTTGTCCGACCATGGGGCACTCCATGTCTGTGTGCGTTTTCATGTTGAGGTTGGTGACACCCAGCGCTGGGGAGACGCGAGGCACGCAAGTCGGACACTGTGGACAAGACTCCAGGAGGACGCTAAGTGTATGACATTAAGTCGACAGGAACAGCAAAGGAACTTCTATAGTGTTCGCTAATCCTCTTTTGGTGGGTTGAAGTGGACCTGAAGAGCGTTCCGTCATTACCCGGCCAAATTGTAACGCAACGGCGAGAGGCGGCACATACCTGTTGGCCACCCTGTCCATTCTCCCACTTCTGGTACTTGAGAGCAGTATCGCCACGCTTTTCGGCCTTTAGTCGCTCGGCTTCGACGAGAGACTGACGAACGGCTCGTGCAGCAATCTGGGAATATTTGTTGAAGCTGCGAAACCATGCAACCCAGAGTCAGTACGGAGTAATACCTCCTTCTGCACAGCAACGTACGTGAAGTGTTGACGCCAGATAGCACCAGACATTGTAGCAGAATTCAGTCGAGGGGAGAGAGTGAGGAACGGTGAGTGAGAGAGAGATTGAAGGGACTGGTTGCAAACGAAACTATTGTGTCGGTTTGCTTCTGTTTGTCTACCTGAGGCAGTAAAAGTCGCCACCGAATCGCAGCAACCACAGTCCAGCGAGGGCAGCGTGTCACCCTCCTCTCCCATTACTTTATACCCTACCAGGTCTTTTCAGTAAACTCATTAACACAATGCTACAAGCAGCATCAGCCTGGTTTTCGTCCTCCCAAATCCTTCAAAATTACACAATCGCGACACCTGGAACCACCACGGCGATCTCCTCAAGCTCTCCAGCACCATCGGCAACAGCATCACCATCTCCGATCACGGTAGCCGCTCCATTCAATCTTGGCCCATGGAAAGTGCAAGAAGCGCATCATAAAACGACTCAGAAGAGAGCAAGCATATGGACCTGCGATAAACGGAGCACAGAGATGGAACGGATTGGCGCCAGCGGAAAGGAGATGGTCATCGAAGTGCTGAAAGCAGAGGTACGCTCTATTTGAAGATCTGATCACCACCCTTCTCAGCGTCACGTCTTGCGCAGGTATCCTCCCTTGGTCGACTACGACATCCATGCGTTCTTGGTTAGTCTATTTCGGGAATCATCCGCCAAGGAAAGCAGCTAAGAAATCACCCTATGAACAGAAATGGTCGAACCACTTGAGGAGACGCGGTATGGCACTATCAGAGTTCCCTCTCATCTTTGGCGAATGGTTGACAGTTGTCGCGTGAGCCAGATCAGAGCTTATCTTCGCGACCGAGCCTGTCTTGTCCTCTCTCAGTCTCGCTATTCACAGTCAAGGATCATATTCGGGCAGCTCGTCACGGAGCGCTGCTTTGGAATTGGATGAGATTGAGGTGAGGTCGCCTCAGAGGAGGCTGTGTACCAGAACTGACATGGGAGCGCTGTGGTACTTTAGATTCAGAAAGGAATACTTCAACTCACCAAGGGCCTCGCCTTCTTGCATCAATCTGCACGCTTAGTGCACTCGAACCTTAAGATTGAGTCGGTCGTCCTCAACTCCTTGGTGAGCGATGACCTTGTTCGTTTACCGAGAGACTTTCCGATGTTAACCCGGTCTCGACTGCTAGGGAGATTGGAAGATTTGCGGTCTTGGCCTTACGATACCCTTCACTAACTCGGACGGCAAACCGACTCCATGGGAGTTCCCTGCTTTCGACAATCGCCTTCCGCCATACATCCAGCGGTCATTCGATTACATCGCCCCGGAATACGCATTAGAAGAACAGATCACCCCGGCATCTGACTTCTACAGCTTGGGTTGCATCATATACGCTGTTCATGCAAAGGGAGAACCTCCATTCCGAAACCGAGGCAACTTGGGCACTGTGCGATCCAACGTCGGTCGGCTCGAAGGTGGAGGCGGCGTTCCGGGGATGGATGGCTGGGACCAAGACGTTCGGTGTAAGTACTCTATCGTCATTAAGCCACAAATTCACTCTAGTTGACGCTCAGAAACTCGCTATAGCTTTGGTTAACGGGCTTGTTACGGCCAAGACCCACACTCGACTCACGGCTCAAACTCTTCCGACTCACTCTTATTTCTCTTCTCTGGCGATTTCGACGCTCAATTTCTTAGACCGATCTAACTTCGCTTCCAAGTCGCGGGAGGAAAAGATCGCTTTCATGAAAGGCCTGACGACTGTGCTCCCCCGATTCTCCGAGGGTATGAAGCGGAGAAAAATCCTACCGAGTCTTCTGGAGGAGGTGGGAGCTATGTGAACATCGTTTCTGGGTAATAAGCTCTGAACAATGCTCTTTTCCGGTGCCCATAGATGAAAGACCCTCTCCTTCTTTCGTCCATCCTACCCAACGTGTTTTCTATCTCGTCGAACTTGGACCCAAACCAATTCCAAGGTCTTGTCTTACCATCACTCAAACCCCTTTTCACCATCAAAGACCCACCCATCGTTATGATGGTGCTTCTGGAAAACTTGGAGATGCTGCAAAGCAAGACCAGTAAGCAGTGCTTCAAAGCGGGTCAGTCCACCGTGCTAGTTTGAGCGCACAACCGCAGGGCTGTTGACGTCAGAGCTTTTTTTTTACATCCAGATGTATTACCACTGGTTTACAACGCGCTGGAAAACGAACACGCCCCTGTTCAGGAACGCGCCCTTGCCACCGTGCCGACTTTGTGTGAGACTATCGACTATTCCGAAGTTCAAAGCGTCCTATTCCCTCGCGTTGCGGTGAGAATCTATTTTTGGGCCATCTTTCCGGATGGAACTCTGATGGAGGGCATCTCTCAGCTGGTCTTCACCAAAACTCGTATTCTCAGCGTCAAAGTTAGCACGTTGAACTGCTTTGTTAACATGGTCAAGACACTTGATCAGGTTGGTTGATGTACTCTCTCTTCGTGTTCAGCAGAAAGCTAAATTGGTGCATTGTCTTACAGAGTAGCCTTACTCAGAAGCTCGTTCCCCTTCTCTCAAAGATACGGACAAAAGGTACGAGTGATGCCAACCCTGACTACCTTGCATTTTCATAACGGACTGCCTTCCCTCGTAGAACCCGCTGTCATGATGGCCACCCTTCAGGTGCACGAAGCGATGGGACTGAAAGTCGAGCGTGAGGCCGTCGCGACTCTTGTTCTTCCGCAACTCTGGGCTATGTGTGTTGGGCCGTTGTTAAACGTGGAGCAGTTTGGCAAGTTCATGCAGTGCGTAGCCAAGTTTACACTCAACTCCATTCTCTATGACTAACATCTCGTTTATATCTAGAGTAATTAAGGTCCTCGGCGACCGAATCGAAAGGGAGCACAGCCAGTACCTTCGTGACTCCCAGCGAGTCGAAGACAAGAGCGCCGTCGCCACCCCGAATGGCATACCCTCCTTCACAGCTGGTCCAGTGGACTTTGAGAGTCTCGTCGGAGGTGGAAAGTCTCCTGGGCCGAGTGCTGCAAGCATGCCGGCGGCGAACGGTGGGGCTCTGGCTCCTGCGAAGAGCTGGGAAGATGATGTCTGGGGGAGCATTCTCAACGGGAACGAGGTATAAGGAGTTCTGCGAGTTTAGTGATTACCGCTGACCTGGGGCTCCTTCTCTTTCTAGTCTCCCAATCCAGGAAGTTCTGCTCGTAACTCGTTCTCGCAAACGCCGACACCTCGGACTCAGTCCCCCGCCATATCACCCATGACCACCAGCCGTCCGGCAGCTTCTTCGACAGCTTCAAGAACCAGTGCGACCCACTCAACTCTCCCTTCGGTACGGGCACTCGGAGCGAAGCCGGTATATTTGCAAAACGTCACAAGAGCTGTTTCGACGCCGCCACCTCTATCTCCTCCCCAGCAACTTCAACCAACAACCTTCAACGCGAAGCCGGCTACTCAGCAGTCAACTTCATTATTCACCGCACCGCCCACTACGACATCCACCCCCACCTTCACGCCACTCCAGCCGAAACCGATGGGTGGCTCGTCGTTTGGTTCAATGGTTCAAGCCCAACAACCACAATCATCCAAACCGAACTATAACATCGTCCTCCCACCAGCATCCAACGCTCCAGCCCCGACCATTGGTGGATTGGGCTCCGCCACGTCATCTTTTGGCACCGGTTTCCCGCCTCCTTTGCAACCTCAATCCCGGAACCCGCCCCCATTATCATTCACCGCACCACCGCCGATGCAACCACAGCAACCATCTTTCCCTCCACCCCAAATGGGAATGGGTATGGGCCTTTTACAGCCAAGCAAAGCACCGCAGCCTGCTTGGGGTGGTGGAACCGGTCAAAAGAACGCATCCCTGTCAGACTTTGATCCACTGCTGTAACCTTCCACGTAGAAAGCATCTGTAAAGGATGTATCTTCCATCTAGACTATATCATAATTACTCCATCATTGTCGCTCCTCGGACAGTCCTACGACCACAACACTTCCATCTAGATTTGATTCGAAGCTTTCTCTCGTGCTCCCTAGACCGCTTCCGCTCTCACCATCCGCGTCTCCCTCGACCTCCTCTCTGAAAGCCGATTTAACGGTTTCCTTGCACCTGAGACACTCCCACCCTGGATCACCATCTTCATGTGCGCGAAGCATGCGGACTGCTAGACAGGAATAGCAGTACTCGTGCCCGCACGACGTTCGATAGGGTATGGTAATTGGGAACGTCGGGACGCCGTCGGTCGATAAAGAGAGTGAAGGCACGGAACCACCCGTCTGCAATGCGGACGATGCCGCTGCCCCGGCGGAGGAAGCGTCCTCTGCGCATATGGCGCAGCAGTCTTCTGGTAGTGAAGCGTATTTGCCTGCGAGCTTTGACGATCCAGTTTGCGAATTCGAGTAAGCCGACGCCTTTGCGTATCCTCTGGTTTTGGATGAGACGTAGCTCTTGGTTGCGATGAGATATTGCATTGCCCGGCGCCGGAGAAGTCGTGTGTTGATGAGTGGCAGAATGAAAAGCAGGAACTCCTACGTAAAGCATACCTGTTCAGTACCCGTCTATTGTTGAAGCGGATGGGATGCAGCAGGGGCTCACCGTGAATGCGTGCCAGACCATCTGCCTGTTCATAAATTCGTAATTGACATTTCGTGAGACGTTCTTGCGTGCAGGAACGAGTTTGAGGCCCAAGAACCGATCGGTCAAACTCCGGTACCTAGTCGAAAACGGAGCGGTTCAGCACGATGTCGCTGGTCATTTCGCAAAAATACTGGGAGACCACATACTTCCCGTTGTGAAGGAATAACAAGAACCCGAGTAGACTGAACGTTGTTTGGAACGTTTCGAGCCGAGTGACGAGCTCCCAGGTCTGCCGCCTAATGTCCGAACGTGGTATGTCTGGCCAAGAGTAGGACAGCGCGTGTGATCTAAGTTTGGCGTGAAGGTATGGTACCAATATCGTTAACGTAGCGTGAACAAGAAGAGTTTTCCGAAGGAGGCCCGAGGCTGTTGCCGAACCTGTGAGCGCGAAAATGCTACCTGGGGTTCCAAAGAGACTTACGAGCATACGACGTTCGTGGTCTTTTGGGAGGTCGCTCAAAGGTCAAGTCTTGCAGTTTCGCTCCGTATGTTGCCCCTGTATCCCAGACTGAGTATTTGTACAGCAGCGTTTGAATGAGGAGGCTGAGTTCGAGGTCATACTGAGAGGCCCAAGCTGACTAAAACAAGAAATCAGGGGCAAAGTCGTCAATCAAGATTTGTTTAGACTTACTTTTATGTGAGATAAAGACGTAGATATAGGTTGCTTTAGCATGGCAAGGAGCTCCTGGTCGAGCAACTCGGCATCCAGCTGGCCCACGCGGATTACTCGCGGGAGGCCGTGAGTGATGGAAGCAAGTCTTCTCTCCACTGCTTCAAGCGTCGGTTGGGCCTCTACCCAAGCTTGCTGCCAGAATGGACCTCCGTTGTTGGACATGGGGGAATGGAGCTGAGACGGTGGCGGTTAATGGGAAACGCCGAATGGCAGGGTGTTGTTTGCACGTGCAGGTGGTTTCGCACGTAACAAAGCCGGTGTTTCAAACGTCACCACCGAGCCCGACCGCGAGGAAATGGAAAAGTTCAGCACTTGGAGGGTGAGTCTACAACCATACACATTTGGTTCAGTCTACTCATATGAACTATACTTGCAGGATCCCGGTACAGGCATTCAGGTAGTTGATCCGGTTTGAATGTTGGTCGATAGGCCTGCCAAAACTGATCCGACTATTCTTCAAGCCCTTTCTGACCCCAGTTCCACCGTCGCAAGGGTCGTCAACTGTCCTCAAGATCTACGCTCCTCTTGGATATATTGTTGGTGCCGTCCGCTCTGTCCTCTTTGTCATCCCCTTGGCGCTTTACCTTGTCGGGCAGACACTTGGGCTACTCTTGGTGAGTCTTTTTCCATCCCATGATATTGCAAAAGTCGGTCGTCTCATTGAAATGCATCATAGACTCCTGTGCCACCTCTTCGCCGTACGGTCTCGGGTCTTTTCGCGGCCATCTCGACTCGCCTCGCCCTCGCCCTACTCGGCTTGCTATGGATTCCAGTGGAAGTCATCACTCGGAAGAAGGGGTGAGCCTTGTCCGTACTCATGAAGACCTACAAATTTCTGAATGCAATGCCCTATCCTCCCAGTCGGTCAGCCGGTGCTCCCGAAACATGGAAGCCCAGGGCGGGAGACGTCATCGTGTCTAACTGGTGCTCGTGGATCGAACTGCTCTACCTGGCCTTCAGATGGAACCCAATCTTCCTCTTACCCGTCGCGGAGCAACCTTCCTCAACCGACTCTGGTACTACGACCCCCCAATCGACCCCCGGTCGACGAACCGGTACCGGGTCAGCCGCGATATCCACTCCCACCAACTACTCTCGTCCCCGGGTGCCCATCCTTGGCTGGAAGCAAGCCTCTCTTTTGGAGATGATCTCCCACTCCGGTCATGGTCCACTACCTCCTCGAAAAGGCGATGCAACACCACTGTCCCTCGAGCAGATTCGTGAAAAGGCAGGCCGACCCGTCGTGGTATTCCCCGAGTGTACGACTAGCAACGGTAGAGCAGTCTTGAGGTTCGCGGACGTGTTTTCCAACGTTCCTGTGCCTGTGAAGGCCTTCCGGGTTTTCGTGATGTGTGTTCGGTACGTCTAGGTTCTTTGGGCTTGCGATGATGCTGGGGATCGAACTAACGTTGTACCTATAGATACGATCCCCCAACGCCTGCGGAACCTTCCCTTTCCCATTCCATCCCTACATCCCCTGTACCAAACCCCATTCCTCACCTGTACACACTCCTTTCGTCGCCAACGCTATCGCGAACGATGTCCATCCGCCTGTTAGCGCCATCCGATTCACCGAGCTCTCAAGGCTTCATCGCCAGCGACTTCCTCGCTCCTGGATCAAAGGACCAACTCGGCGAAGCCTGCGCGCAATTGATAGCTCAGCTGGGCAAGTTCAAGAGGACGACGGTTTTGGGCTGGGAAGAGAAGACGGCGTTCTTAGAGTTTTACCGACAGAAGGCATGAAGAATCACGGTCGTACTTCATGATGCAAAAAAAAAAAAAGTTTGGTGTACAACTTAATGTATATCATTACAATCTAATCCGATATCTCGATTACTTCCTCTTGCGTACTCCTCGGCTGAGTTCCTACCCTCGAGCCCGTCGCCCGCGTGGTCGGCCTTGGGGGTGCACGTCGAGGTGGCGGGTCATCGATAATTTCCATCTCGATATCGCTGTCGAGCCCATAATACTCCTCTTCCTCTCTAGTATTAGCAGTTGCTTTGCCCCGCGAGATGGTTTGTTCTTGCGAAAGATGACGTCGTTCGATTGCCGCCAGTTCTTCGAGGTACGCCTCGTCCAGCTCGTCTTCTCCCTCGAAATAATCAAAGCTTTCGTCCGCGTCTCGGGGGTCAGAAGGTCGGGGAGCGAGTGTAGCTGCTGGTGGTGAAGAGTGTCGACGTGCGGGAGCGGTGGCAGGTGGAGCTGGGTTCGTTGGGTTCACAAGAGTTGACTCTGGCGCCGTAGGCTCAGGTTCCGGATCGGGATCGGGTTGACTGGAAAGGAACGGGACGTTAGTCGCTTCGAATGATCAGATCCGAGGAGGAGATCGTCTCGAACCCAAGTTTACGACGTAAGTCCCTGGTGAAGTTGAAATCTTGGTGTGCGTCCAGTTCGTCCGAGTGCGACCCAGGAATGACCTCAACCGTTGTGGGTTCGAGGAACACAAAACCTTGAACGACACGCGCGTTCTTCAACATCAGCTATCATGATCGACTCGTTAAGCATAGATCAAGACGAAGAGGGAGGATTGTCGGACTTTGCATCCCAAAGGTGTAACACCCAGCTCTAAATCCGTCATCCTTTTGTACTCCATGGCCTTTATCACCCTGCTTCCATCGCTGAGCTCCAGCGACAAGGTGCTCCTCGGGTACTTCGGTATCGGTTCGCTCTCTTCTTCGTCCTCCACTCCCGCTTCAATGAGTCCAGCGAGGTCGGCGCGATCGATTCGGGTCTGGCGAACATTGAGCAGTTGGAACGCGCTGTGGCCAATTTCGGTGAGGGAGACGATTTGAACTAGCAGTGGATTCGGGGGTTTGCCGATACGACCGTTTGTGATAGATTCTGGAAGCCCTGTATCAGCTACCGTAGAATCGTGCAAGTCGGACTGGAAGAAAACGAGAGAGCGGAGCTGAGCTGAGGGGACACGCGTCGCGATTTTTCCGCCCGCAAAATCGCAGATAGTACATACCACTAGCAGTTGATTTTCAATCTTGGCGACAATTTCGTTGGTTTGATTCGGTCTTAGGCCCGAGTCTTCAAGTACCCACTCGTAACACGCGTTCAACCAATCCTGCTCCGCCGAATCTTTTTTTGTCAGCCCCAGCGGCAGTTTGTAAATGGCAGTTGTGACCTTACAGGATGGATTTCTGGTTTAGGATACCTTTTCTTCAGGGCTTCGATGACCGGGCGAGGGACTGGCATCGTTACATACGCCGTTGGGTGTTAGTAGCTGGAGGTTGGGATGATCCGGAGAAACCCGCAAAAGGATACTGTGACGTATGCGTGACAACAGGCCCGTGACCAGAACATTCCGCGCCAGATGATAGATTGGGGCTAGGTTGCAGAGTAAGGACTTTCGAGTTTCGAGGGGTTGATTTTATATATAGTATTTGTTTTAATATCGGGTCGAAGATCGACCTGCTTGTGCTGTGGCTCGGCTTAGACCAGCTGCAGGTGCTGTCGAGGCAAGACTGCTTGTCAATCGTTTGTGATGAATGTCTACCGAGCTCGTAATTGAGATGTCCAGTACTTGGATTTCTAGTATTGATTGGGATGGTTGGACCTTCCATGAGTGCGGTTATAGGAACAATGAAACCAGCCATTAACGTTCAAACCTGGAAGAACGCTCCAAGTTCGGTGACCGATTTCGCTTCCCATGGTCGAAGCTGTCGCAAGTGCACAGTTTTTTGTCGGTCCGTAGTTACATGATAAGCGTCTGAGCCTAACTGAAGTCCTTGGGAGCGACGGAGCGCCAAACGAAAATGCATCCTACTAGCTTATCTATCATGGCTGCCCCAAAAAGCCCATGCAGAACGTCGACGACGGTCAATCTTATGGTCCTCCGTAATGGTTTATAAATTGAATCCCAGCGCTCGGATTTCAAAACACGAATTTCCAAGAATGGGCAGCTCGGGAACCAAGTAGTGGCGTCCATTTTACGTCCTATTAAAGGTCATCCCCAAGGGGGATCACCCGACCATCCTTCTTCCCCTTCCATCGTCCCCTCTCGGGAGGCACATTTCCAGCATACCGCATCCCCCATTTTTAAAACGCCCTCCGCCCCAACGAGAAGCTGGGTCTACTCTGTAGATAGTAATGAACGTCTGCGAGTATTGCGGTAGGGCTCTTGGGGTGCGCCGCCCGGCCTATCTATTTGCGCTCGCTGCTGTTATTGCTGACCTTCCGCCGCAACCTCCAGTCCCCTGCGGGTCTTCGCCGCCATATCAATGCCCAGTAAGGCAACTAAACTGGTGTTGGGTCTGAAGCCGCACTCTAACCAACTCTTTCTACCTCTCTCTCTCTTTGACGTAAGACATGGGCGAAATGAGTGGCATGCATGCGAGTGTGGCAGACGCTATTTGGACCCAGCAGGGCGCTCACGATGCCGCCTTGGACATTCAAGGTCGTTTGGTTGCCCAGGTTCGAATTGCGATTATAGGTAGGTCAGCACCGCCAGATATTGTCCAGCACGTCTGATCTATTGCTGGTAGGAGCGCGCGCAAAGACTGCGTAAAACAACATATTAGACGTCGGCACCAAGATTTCATACCGCTCGAAGTTCTGACCTTGCCGCCGGGAATGGGATGGCCCAACCACTCGATCAGCGATTGTAGATGCGGACCGAATATGAGCCTCCCACCGGATCCGAGCCTTCCACTGCTTCTGAGCCCATCACCGAGTTCGAGCCCATCACTGGATTCGAGCTCCTCAACGATCTCCTCAGTGGAATCGAGCCCCTCACTAGAGCCGAGCCTCTTACTAGACCCAATGTCCGTCACACCCGCCATCCTCGAGCCGCTTTCGGATCTCGACGACTTGTGGCTACCTGAACCGGGCCTTGACGATGCAGAGGACGAATTCCAGGGCGGGCCACCGCAGAAGGGAATGAACTGATGGAATGTTCTCGATGTTTTTGGGTTTGTTCCAGCTTTCTTGAAATTGCTTCCATTGTCATTCAATGATCTGACGACCTCGGTAATAAGTATATGCAGTTTTTTTTTTTTTCAAAGGTCCCCTCATTTTTTTCTCCCCGTGTAACTCGATGTATTCAACCGTAGGTCCATGGCGACATTCAATGCTAGTAGGGAGCGGGATTTTTATGGAAGGCCTCGACTGATTGACATTCTGGTGGTATTTCTAGCCTTGTACATACACCCTCGACTTAGTCTCCTAGTAAATAGCTTATATTCTTCTGTCATGAGCGTATCGAGGAAGTGCTGCTTCGTAGAGTTCGGATTTCAGGGTGCGAATTTCCAAAAATAGGCGGCTCGGGAACTCGAAGCAGTGGCGTCAGGATTAGGTTACAAAGGTTTCCAAAGGGCTCCGTTTCCCCCAACGTGTGACCGACGACTGGGATTTTTTCTTCTTCCTCCATCGTCGCGTCTTGGGAGGCAATTTTGCCAATCTACGGCACACCTCCACTTTTCGTACTCCGACAAGCGCCCTCCGTCCCAACCAGATCTACGCTCCGGATGGTTGCGCCTCCTCCATGCCATCTCTGCGGCAAAGTACTTGCAGTGAGTGGTCTGGTATCCATTCGCATTGAGTTTGTTTTCGCTGACATTCTGGCGCACGATTACCCCCAGAGCCCTGCAGGTCTTCGTAGACACATCAACTCTCAGTGAGCGAGAAATTGCCTTGCACCAGTTGAGACGGTAATCGCTGACCGCCGCTTTTTGCTTCAAGACATGCGCAAAGCGAATACCACGAGTGCGAATTCTGCGGCAAGCGGTTTTTAGACCCCGCGGGTCGATCGCGGTGTCGTGCTGGGCATTCAAAATCGTTTGGTTGCCCGGCTCCAGGTTGCCCGTATAGGTCGGTCGAGCCAGCAGCGAGCGACCGTGCAGGACGGTCTGACCATTCGTTGCTAGGAGCACACGCAAGGACTGCGCAAAACAGCACATGAAGCGTCGGCACCCGGACCTTGCGGGGCACGAGGTTGTAACCCTCCCGCCGAGAACGGAATCGTCGAGCCATCCACCCAGCGACGATGGGCTTGGACTGGACTCGAGCCCCTCCCCGGACCCAATGCCCGCCACCCCTTCCATCCTTCAGCCACTTCCCGATTTCAACGAGCTATGGCCGGCCCAACCGACCTATTATTATACGGAGAGCAACGCCCAGGACTGGCCTCCGTATGAGCAAATGAATTGATGGAATGTGTGCCTCCCCGAGATTCGGATTTGGTCCGTCGTGCCTCGAAATTGCTTCCACCCCCCCGAGTGCCGTGCTGCAGCGGATGCAGTTTTCTTTCGGTTTTCCGTAGGATTTGTAACTCTCTATGTAACCCGTCTATGCTATAGTATATGCCCATGACAATGTTCCAGTATGCATTGAGGAGCCCCCGACCGATCGGCATTTTGGAGCTATTTGTCGCTTTGTGTACGCTTTTGCCTCGATCTACTACCAGTACTCGGCTCCAGTTCGAACATCTACGCATCCAGCAACCTCCTTATCTCATGTCTCCCTCGCCCATGGGACAGCTATCTGTATCCCAAAGAATAACGATGGATGTCCACGGAGGATCTGTGAGTTCGGGCGGAACCCTACATTCCATCCAAACGGGCGCCCCTCTGTGCATCGCCGTTTTGACTGGCCCCTCTTTCCTCCGTGGTACCTAGCGCTCTTGCTGACCTGTCTTCCCTTCAAGTCGTAGGCCACTCTCTGCTCACTTGATCGCCGCCTTCTCTCGCTCGGGAGGATCTTATTCATCTAAAACCAACTATCCGCCATGCACCCAGCACCATCGGCTCATCGTCCATCACAAGTCCCCCCGATCATCGCTTCTCCTCTGGCCACACACAGGGCAGGGCACCGAAGAACCACCCGATGGTGAAACGCTGCAAACCCATGGGAACCTGCTCTCCAAGTACCATGTCCCCGTCGTCGTCATTCCGCTACCACCCATCAAGTCGCTGTCAACCATGAGGACATCGTAATTGCGAAAGCTTCAGCCACTTCCCCCCGGTCATCCTTACATTGGGCTAGGATCATGTTTAGCCTGGGATTCCCTCTATCTAGCCCGTGCTTGACGGCAGGTCTTGCGTTCACTAGCGTTGCCCTTCACGTCGTCCATCTCACTGATGTCGACAGCGCTTGGATCCCAACGAGCTCGCCCTCCCCCCAAGACACAACGTTCGCCATGCGACACTCGTGAGTACACATCTGCATTTGCTCCCGCTAGACGCCTGACGGGATCAAATCGTCGATTCTAATAGCAACTGGTCGTCGTTTCCATTTTAGGCGGCTGTGGGCGATGCGCGCCTTAATGCCCATTGCGGTAGTTACATAGGTCCTCGATATGGGTAAGCAATCCTAGCCACCGATCATACTAGTTCTGATCGAAGTTTGGCCCGACGACAGATGCTGCACGCTCGTAACCAATTGCCCTACCAGCGATGAACTATCCCTCCGCACAGGCAACCCCCCTCCACGCATCTACCCACAGTGCCGCCTTGGTGTGTTCCTCGCAACCTTGGTCGTTTTGCGTCGAGGCTTGTGATCGGGTGTCCGCACCGCGTTGACGAAAAGGATGCGCGTGTTGGAAGACGAAGCGCCCACGCCGGACAACCGTTCACTGCAAGAAAGAAAAGCGAGAGTCATTTACAGGAACCTGGCTCCAGAGTGTCAGAAGGGGACTACCTCGGATGACACAATCCAGCAGGTTCGGGATCTGTCCGTCTCTGTACTCGTCGTCGAGCAGCCTCCTGTTTGATGCTTCGCGTATCTCGCCCAAGCGCCCCAGCCAGCCGAAAGGCTACACTGTCCTTGTAGCACCATCAACGGATAATTATGGTTTCCTGGTTGAGGTGCCGGCCTCAAGGGTGGAGGAACAGGATCGAACACGTCGAACGCGAGCGTTAGAACGTATCGTCGCCGGAGAGGAAGTCCCGACGCGTGAAGATTTGGAAGTCGAATGGAGCGGGTGCTATCTCCTGCTTATGTTCGCTTGATCGGGCGACGGCGATCGTTCGTCGGTGTCGGGAGGTTGTGGTTGGGATTGAAACGGAGCTGGGGGAACGGATGCCGCGAGGAGCGACGGCCTTGGTTGGTCACGACACGCGGGCGTTGGGCAATAGATACGTGCAGCTATGCTATGGAGAGTACCATGAGTCGAATCGACCAGTTGCGAGGTTGGGGGCAACGTGATTAGCGAGCCTGGTGGGTGAATGGGAAATTTGGAGCGCGTTTACCTCGCCGATACGCGTGACGCGCGATCCATTCGCCATCGAGCACTTGTGTATGCACCCAAAGATGAAGAGCGAAAAGCGAGATGGCTGATGAGGAGGGATGGTTGGTAATGAGCTACAGTCCAGGACGAGACGGCACAAGCCGAGATATGGACAACATATGGAAGCACGGCACCCTCCGGACGCACTGCACTAGCTCGGGTATGGGATAATTCAGGGGCCAAATAAACCTTGCGAGGCCGCACTCCCTCACCGGTCCAGTCCTTCGCATAACAACACGATCGTTCCAACGGCGACATATATGCTCCCTGCAGGACACGATAGATCATTCACATTGCGAATGCATCCAATTTTGCTTCCTGAGCTCTGACGTGGCCGCGTGTACTTATGCGGATTTGGCGGGCGAAAAGTTTCGTGCCTTCTGGAGAACAACCACCATTAAGCTCAGGGCGTGAGAACATTACGTAACCCAACGCTATTCCTAAATGGGGACCACTTGGACCTCATTACTGGGACGAAAATTTTGTGCCACTATTCTGCTTCGGGTTGCATGCTAACTCCTGATACTGGCTTACTCCACTCACCTGGCCTGGGTGTTTGTTTCACCCGTTCTCTTTGAAAGGCCCGGGAACGATGTGGCTTTATCGAAAGTTTCAACACCAATCCACCCTCTCATAGGATACTGCTATCAGGGAAGAAAATCGCCGGTGTCGCAGTTTGCGGGACATTAATAAACTGTGCGGTCACGACGCGAGATGATTATGGCAGCTACTTAGGGCCCGAAGACTCAGTCTGGCGAAACCGCCGGTTCCGTTCGGTGGGAAAAGGTGCTGGCAATCGCGAAAGCTATGATGTAAGAATTCCCAGGCGCCTCCCTCAGCCAATATCCCACCAACTAGATGTTTCTGATTAGGGCACACCTCGGTATAGAAAATCGACCGTGGCCAGATAATTAGTACTTCGAGCTGTGCCAGCCCGTCTATCTACCAGACGATCGCGGCCGCCTACTCACTTCAAACGTTGCGAAAAGCGGACGCGAGAGAGAGTCGGTCTGGTGTTCGCCGAGCACGTCCAACACCTCGCATAAGCCATAGAGGAATCCATCCATCATGTCATCACCCAGAACCAGAGTGATACGAATTTTTATTAGCATTCCTTCTGTATAATGACTCTAGGTCTATGGTGATTTCAATACGAAACAAATCGCTTGAGGGTATTAATTACCCACACCTTTAGTTATCACGGTACGGGCCTAATGCGCCATGGTGTTCCGCTTGGTCCTACAACACCGTTGTATCACAGACAGTTGTGGATACCACTTCTCCGCACTTGGCTCTGTTTAAGGAAGCTGGTGGACTTACATGCTGGTGTAAAGGTAGCATTATCTAAATTTGTTGGGTGCGCTGAGATTCCCTCACAATGACGTATTTGCCTCTCCGCATCATCCGAGCATGTTCTTCACCACTGCTGGGCAGAACATGAAGTGAGATCCGACCGCAGACTATCCGTTGACCGTCGACCATTGATGACTCATATCGAGGGGATATAAGTCCGTCAAACCAGATCGTCCAAAGCACGCCAAAAAATGCCAACTGAAAACCAAGAACTCTGGGATGGCCAGCATATCAAAGATTACTTGAAACAAGAGATAGAATTCTGTAATGCCTTCGCTGCCAAAATCGTTGACAGAAACCCCGAATGGAAGAGTTTCCGAGGCGGGTGGACCTATATGGGGCGTTTTCTCCGGGTATTTTTTGCCACTGTAGAAGACTGGACGAAGATGATCTTACCAAATCCCCAAGAAAACGTGTTGGAGGCGGATTCAGAAGGGATCGATGATCCAACCGATTCTGCGTACCAAGAATTTTGTACGCCTACATCACTCTACCAGTGGTAAGCTTTGCGAATTCCTTGGTCTCGAGCGTGGTCCTCGGTATGGGCTGGCTTATGATGCTTATCGTCTCCTAGGACATACCTCCACTTGGCGGTCGGTCCCCTTGAGGATCAATTTAACCCAGTCGACGACGAGGAGCGCCATGAACTTGTACGGAGGTGAGATACTTCGATCACAGTTACGCTTATCGGGCTTCAGACCTTTCTCCCAGGATGTTCCGGACTCAGCTCTACGATAACGAGCTTTTTGGCTCGGGGTCTCAACACGCTTATCCTCCTGAAGAGGATCTCCTCTTCGTGCGATCGTCTTCATCCTCGACCCCCGAGAGTGCAAAGAGAAATAGCTCAGCTTTCATACACCGATTACCTCCCGAAATACTCTCCGACATCTTCATCAAAGCGCGCGACGGGTCGCCGTATTTCCCCATCATCGTTTCCCATGTCGACTCCCGCTGTCGCGCGATTGCGGAGTCCACCGCATTATTGTGGACCAGGATCCATGTTTACCTTCCACTCTCCCTGGTTTCACTATATCTCCAACGCTCCAATTCTGCGCTACTGGATGTTCAAATTGATGTCCGGCATAGGTTGGCTTTCTGGTCTTCTATGCCACTGCACCTCAGTACCTTCATATCCACGGTCAGGGGCCACCGGGAGCGCATCGCGTTGCTAAGCATATCCGCTTGTGAAATGCGACCAGTCCATGACATAGTCAAGGAAATGATGCAGGGGCCAGGGTCGACCTATCCTCAACTACGCAAACTAGACATAGGGTGCCCCATTTGGTTTCCCGTGCGCGATAGGGATGATTGGGATCCGGTAATTATTCCGCCTCAATTGCAAGAACTGTCCCTAAGGGGGAGTTGGTCGGAAGCCTGGGCCACAGGATTCTCGGGACCATTGGCGGGTCTGAAATCGCTGTGTTTGGAGAATAATCATCGGCTGTCTACTTCGGATCTTCTGAGCGTCCTCGCCAAACTACCCAACCTCGACACGTTGATCCTTCACGGCTGCACCATCCAAGACTCATCCACGGTTCCACCGTCCGCCGTTAGCCTCCCAAACCTCACGATGCTCCAGTACGTTACACTCAGCCACAAGTCGATTGCCTCGCTCCAGCAAGCCTTTCGAAGTCCCACGCTTACTTCCTTAAAGGTGTGGTGGGATTCCAGTCTCAGCAAGTCGCCCGATCAAGTACAACCTCTTGTGGCGATGCTCCGCGCGAACCCACAACTTGAGAGTTTGGATCTCTGCCAATGCGTTATGAAGCAGTCGGGGTGGAGAGAGGTGTTCGAAAGAGCCGGATCTTTGAAGTACCTGCGTCTGCTCTCATGTGAGTTGGAGAGCGATGATCTTGATGTTCTTCTGGAACCGGGCGTTGGGGAGGGTGTCGAGCAGTACTTGCTCCCTCGCCTCGAGCATCTTATCTTGGAAAATGTGTTCCACCTCACGACGAACCATATCAGGCAAATAATTGCCCACAGGCCAGGCATACGATCGCTCGAGTTGCGAGGGTGGGATGGATCAAACGTGGCTGAGGGCGACGTGCAGTTTATACAACGATCGGTCGACTGCTTCATTCTTGAGACGTTTTACAGAGGATCCAGCACATTCGAAGGAGAGGAATGGGATGAAGAAAGCGAGGAGTGGAGTAGCTCTGGAACACCATCCGAAGGATCATGGCTATCAGGGGACGGTTGAGTCTACCCTCGTCCGGCGTTCGGGAACGCTAGAGGTGGATAGTGGCAAACCTGTTCGGAAAGGTTGGTATTGTTTATGCTGTCGATCGTACGGGAAGATACCGCATGTATAACCTAGTTTATTCATTCGATATGGAGCAGCACACGCTCAGGACCGAACCTGGAGCTAAGGTCCCCGAGCGATGGTCTTTGAAGTCTTTGAATATTGTGCCTCCCCGAGATTCGGATTTGGTTTGTCGTGCCTCGAAATTGCTTCCATCCCCCAAGTGCCGTGCTGCAGCGGATGCAGTTTTCTTTCGGGCTTCCGTAGGATTTGTAACTCTCTATGTAATCCGTCCATGCTATAGTATATGCCCATGGCAATGTTCCAGTATATATTGAGGGGCCCCCGACCGATCAACATTTTGGAGCTATTTGTCGCTTTGTGTTCGCTCTCGCCTCGATCTACCGCCAGTACTCGGCTCCAGTTCAAACATCTACGCATCCAACAACCCCTCCTCATCTCATGTCTCCCTCGCCCATGGCACAGCTATCTGTATCCCCAAATATAACGATGGATGTCGACGCAGGATCTGTGAGTTCGGGCAGAACCCTACATTCCATCCAAACGAATGCCCCTCTGTGCATCACCGTTTTGACTGGCCCCTCTTTACCTGGCGCTCTTGCTGACTGGTCTTCCCTTCAAGTCGTAGGCCACTCTCTGCTTACTCGATCGCAGCATTCTCTCGCTCGGGAGGATCCTACTCACCTGAAACCAACCATCCTTCCTGCACCCAGCGTCCATCATAGGTCCCCGATCATCCGCTTCTCCTCCGGCCACACAAAGGGCAGGTCACTGAAGAACCACCCGATGGTGAAACCCTGCAAACCCATGGGAACCTGCTCTCAAAGTACCATATCCCCGTCGTCGCCATTCCGCCCCCACCCATCAAGTCGCCGTCGACTATGAGGGCATCGTAATCGCGAAGCTTCAGCCACTTCCCCCCCGGCCATCCCACACGGGACTAGGATGATGTTTAGCCTCGGATTCCCTCTATTTAAGCCGTGATTGACGGCAGGTCTTGCGTTCACTAGCGCTACCCTTCACGTCGTCCGTCTCACCGATGTCAACAACGCTTGGATCCCAACGAGCGCGCCACTCCCTCTCAAGACACAACGTTCGCCCTGCGACACTCGCGAGTACACATCTGCATTTGCTACCGCTAGACGCTTGACGGGATCAAATCGTCGATTCTAATAGCAACTGGTCGTCGTCGTTTCCATTTTAGGCTGCTGTGGGCGATGCGCGCCTTAATGCCCATTGCGGAAGTTACATAGGTCCTCGATATGGGTAAGCAATCTTAGCCACCGATCATACTAGTGCTGATCGAAGTTTGGCCCGACGACAAATGCTGCACGCTCGTAACCAATTGCCCTACCACCGTTGAACTATTCCTCCGCACAGGCAACCCCCCTCCACACATCTACCCACAGTGCTACCTTGGTGTGCTCCTCGCAACCTTGGTCGCTCTGCGTCGAGGCTTGTGATCGGGTGTCCGCACCGCGTTGACGAAAGGGATGCGCCTGTTGGAAGACGAATCGGGCACGCGGACCAGCGTTCACTGCAAGAAAGAAAGAGTCATTTACAGGAATCTGGCTCCAGAGTGTCAGAAGGGGACTACCTTGGGTGATACAGTCCAGCACTTTCGGGATCCGGTCGTCGGTGTCCTTGGCCTCGGGTGGCCTTCTGTCTGCTGGCCCGCTTCTCTCGCCCCTGTACCCCGGCAAGCAAAAAGGCTGCACGGTGCTTGCAGCGCCATTACCGCATAATTCTACTTTTCTGGTCTAGGCACCGGCGTCAAGGGTGGAGGGGCGAGATCGAACGGGTCGAACGCGAGCGTTGGAGGGTATTGTTGCTGGAGATGAAGTCACGACGCGTGAAGATTTGGAAGTCGAATGCAGCGGGAGATATCTATTGCTCATGTTGGATCGATCGGTCGACGGTGATCGTTCGTTGGTGTCGGGATGTTGCGGTTAGGATTGAAACGGAAGGGGGGGGGGGGAAACGGATGCGGCGAGGAGCGACGGCCTTAATTGGTCAGAACACGCGCGCATTGAGCAATAGATACGTGTAGCTATGCTAATAGAGTGTACAATCAGTCGAATCGATCAGTTGTGAGGTGGGGGGAAACGTGATTAGCGAGCCTGGATGGTGAATGGGAAATTTGGAGCGCGTTTACCTTGCCGACACCGTATGACACGCAATCCATTGGTCGTCGAGCAGCTTTGTCTGCATCCCAAGATGAAGAGCGAAAAGCGAGGGGAGAGATGGCTGATGAGGAGGGATGGTTGGTAATGAGCTACAGTCCAGGACGAGACGGTCACAAGCCGGAATACGGACAACATATGGAAGTAGCACTGCGACACGGCACCCTCCGGACGCACAGCACTAGCTCGGGGATGGGATAATCCAGGGACCAAATAAACCTCGCGAGAACCTGTACTACCTCAACGGTCCTCGCATGCCAACACGATCGCCCAAATGGCAACGCATATGCTCCCTGCAGGATACGATATATCATTCACATCTCTAATCCATACAATTTTGCTTCCTGAGCTCTGACGTGGCCGCTTGTGCTTATGCGGGTTTGGCGGGCGAAAAGTTTAGAACAACCACTCTTAAGCTCAGGGCGTGAGAACATGGCGTAATCCGACACCATTCCTAATAGGGTACACTTGGCCCTCAGTGCTTGGATGATTTTTCTGCCACTATTCTGCTTTGGGTTGCGTGAGGCTGACCCCTGAGACTTGCTGACTCCACTCCGAGCCTGGGGCTTTGTTTCACGAATTCTCTTTCGAAGACTCGGGTGAGATGTGAGCCTCGAGAGATGGCCTTAGCGGAAGATTGAACACCTTCCCGCCTTCTCAGAGGATCCTGCTATCAAAGAAATCTACCAAAGTGAAAGCGAGGGACATGAATAAACTGGGGAAGTGGCCACGAGGGGCTCGATCGTTTTGGCAAAACCGCCGGCTCCCGCTCCCAAAACTCTGATGTCAGAATTCCCAGGAACCCCTGAGCAAATCAGTACAATGTTCCTGGGTAGACAAGACCAACCGTGGCCAGATCATTAGTTCCTGTAGTCCATCTATCTAGCAAACAATCCAGGTAACCTACCCACTCTAACGTTCGAAAGATGGACGATCGGAAAGGCAAGGTCCGGTGTTGACCGTTTATTTCCATGTTACTAATACCGACACGAGATCGTCGCTGACCTGTACTGGAGCTCGGTGAAAGCACACCATTGGTATTGCAACACCATCCGCCTCCTACAAGACATAGAGGGATGCGTCGGAAGCTGGTGGATTTCAATGAGGGGTGTACCGGCACCAGTATCTAAATTAAGGTCACATTGTTACGTACAGTGTGATTCACTCTTACTGTAGTATCCTCTCCACCTCTCTGTATCGTACGAGCGCCTTGTGCTTCACCACTACCGGGCAAAACATGAAGTGAGATACGACCGCAGACAATCCCACGTCGACCGTCGACCATTGATGACTCATAGAACGGGATATAAGCCATGCAGACCAGCTCGTTCGTAGCACCTCAAAAATGTCAATCGATAACCGAGAACTCTGGGACGACCAGAATATCAAAGACTACTTGAAACAAGAGATCGAATTCTTGAAGGCCTTCGCTGTCAAAGTAGAAAACACAAACTACTGGAGGAGTATCCGGGGCAGGTCGGATGGGAGCTGGAGTTCTATCCGGACGTTTCTGGCCACAATCAAAGACTGGACGAAGGTGATGTCACAAATCTCCCAAGTAAATGCTCTGGAGGCGTATTCAGAAGAAATCCTCGAGGATCCGACGGATTCTCCATACGAAGACATTTGTGCGCCTACGTCATTCTACCGGTGGTAAGCTGTTCGAAATCCTTGCACTCGTGCCTGGTCAGCAGTATGAGCTGGCTTATGATGCTTGTCTGCGTCCAGGACCTACTTTAACTTGGGGCCCTATTGGACCAGAAATCCATTTAATCCGGTGTATGTCGGGCAGTGTGATGAACTTGTACGGAGGTGAGAGATTCCCATTACGGTTGCGTTTATCGGTCTTCTGATCTTTCTCCCAGAATGTTTCGGACTCAGCTCTGCGATGCCGAGATTTTTGGCTCGGGTTCTCAATACGCTTATCCTCCTGAACAGGAAGATCGGGATCTCAGAGTCGTGCCCGAGGTTTTATCCCTAGGTCCTCAAAATGCAAACAGGGCGAGCTCAACTTTCATCCACCAATTACCTCCTGAAATACTCTCCGAAATATTCATTACAGCATGCGACGGGTCACCGTATATCCCAATCGTCGTTTCCCATGTCGACTCTCACTTTCGCGCGATTGCGGAGTCCACTGCATTATTGTGGGCCAGGATTGATATCAACCTTCCGCTCCCCCTCCTTTCACTATTCCTCGAACGCTCCAATTCCGTGCTACTGGATGTTCAAATCGACCTCCGCTATGAGAGGTGGATTCAGGGGGGCACGATGCCACCGCCACTCCGTACCTTTTTGGCCATGGTCAGGGGTCATAGGGAGCGCATCGCGTCCCTAAGTATATCGGCCTGTGAGACGAAGTCAGTGGATGATATTGTCGAGAGTATGTTGGAGGGGCCAGGATCGACCTATCCTCACCTACGCAAGTTAGACATAGGGTGTCCCATCTGGTTTACCGAATATGACCACCAGTCTTTGGAACGTCCGATAGTCGTTCCACCAAAGTTGCAGGAGCTGTCCCTATGGGGGGCTCGGTTGCGAAACTGGGTCGTAGGATTTACGGGACCATTGGAGGGGCTGAAGTCACTGTGTTTGGCTAATAATGTCGAGCTATTCCTTTCGGATGTTCTCATCGTACTCGCCACACTACCCAACCTCGAAACAATGGTCATTCAAGATTGCACCATTGAGGAAGACCCACTCGCAGCACCAAAGTCTGCTGTGACCCTCTCAAACCTCACGACGCTCCAATACATTACGCTCAGCCACAAGTCAATTGCCTTCCTGCAGCAAGCCCTTCGCAGTCCCAAGCTCATTTCCTTAAAGTTGTGGTGGGCTCGAAGTCTCGGCAACTCGTCTGACCAGGCCCAACCTCTTGTGAGGATGCTGCGCGCGAACCCACAACTTGAGACTCTGGATCTCTGCAACTGTGTTATTCAGCAGTCGGGATGGAGAGAAGCGTTCAGCGGGGCTAGATCACTGAAGAAGCTGCGTCTGCTCTCATGCGAATTAGAGAGCGATGGCCTTGACTTCCTTCTGGAGCCCGGCATTGGGGAGGATGTCGAGCAGTGCTTGCTCCCCGGCCTCGAGCATCTTACCCTAGACAACGTTTTTCAACTCACGACGAACGTTATTAGGCAAATAGTAACCCAGAGGCCAGGTATCCGAACACTCCAGTTGCGAGGGTGGGATGGATCAAACGTTGTGAACGACGATGTTCAGTTTATACACCGATCGGTTGGGTGCTTCACTCTCGAGATGTTTTACAAAGGATCCAGCACTTTTGAAGAAGAGGAACGGGATGAAGAAAGCGAGGAGTGGAGCAGTTCTGGAACACTATCCGAAGGACCATGGTGGTGAGGGACGATCAAATCTACCGTTGTCCAGACCGTCGGAACACAGATCGTCAGCAAATCTACTGGGAAAGGCCGATTCACATTCTCTACGATGCATTTCGCTCGTACGTCATAATGTTGCATGTATGAACTAGTATATCTATATGATACGAAAGGATGAGGAAACGTTCTCGTTGGAACCTGGAAGTTAAAAGGTGTCAGCAACGGCCTTTGACGTTGAGGGAATGTTGAGGGCCAGAAGACCATCGCCGCCAGGCCGAAGCACCAAAAGGCTATTTAAAATACTTATGTCTCGACAATGGCCTTCGAAAGGCATTTATAAAACCTCCCGTGGGGGGTGCCGCACTGCTCTAGTGGGGAGGGGCTGAAATTCCCGAACATGGTGGCGTCGGGAAAGAAATAGTGGCGTTAGGCTTTGGTTACGGGAGTTTCCAAAAGGGTCGTCCCAACCTCGACCGACTGAGTTTTCCCCCTCTTTTCATCGTCTTGTCTCGGAGGCCCCTCTAGAAAATCCATCGCGTCCCTCCACCTTTTTTTCGTACTCCGACAAGCGCCGTGTCCCAACCAAATACCTGGATCTTCAGTACCTTCCATAAGGTTATGTCATCCTGCCACCAATGCGGCAAAACTCTTGCTGTATGTCGCCCCGCCTGTTCATTAACGTTTGATGCTCACATTGCTGACATTCTGGCGCATACTATCTGCAGAGTCCAACAGGTCTTCGGCGACATATGAACACGCAGTGAGCGACCCGAATTATGCCAGTTCGAAAACCAATCACTGACCTCTCCTCGTTTAAGACACGAGCGAAGCGAATTTCACGAATGCGAGTGCGGCAAACGTTTCTTAGACCCCGCGGGACGCTCGCGATGCCGTGCCGGACATTCCAAATCATTTGGTTGCCCAGTTCAAGGTTGCGACTATAGGTAGGTTCACGCTGGTGGTCACCCTGCAGCAAGCCTAACCGCGTACCAATAGGGCTGCTCGGAAGGACTCTGCCAAACAACATATGCGACGACGGCATCCTGGTCTGGCGGTGCGTGAAGTCGTGACGCTCCCGCCAAGAATGGGATCATCCAGCCATTCAACGAGTGATGATGGGTTGGGACTCGATTCGAGCCCCTCCCCGGACCCAATTCCTGTCACCCCTTCTATCCTTCAGCCACTTCCAGCTTTCACCAACCTATGGCCATATCAACCGACCTTTTACTGTGCGGAGGACCAACTCCCAGACTGGCCACCGTACGAGCCACCGAACTGACGGAGTGTGGTTCTGATATTTGCGTCTGGTCTGTTATTTGCTTCCACCTTGAGTGCTGTGCTCTGTCCATGATCGGATGCAGCTTTCAGCTCCTGAGGTTCTTCACCATCCTGTACTCCCTATGTAATTTCTATTTTATCGTATGGCTAGGACGAAATTCCATTATTGGTGAGCTCGATTTTGTGACAGCCCCGACCAATCGACGTTTTGGAGATATTTGTCGCCTTGTGTCTGCTCGACTTGATCTACCACCAATCCCCACCCTGTTCTACCATCTACGCATCCAAAAGCCCCTCCTCAACCCATGTCTCCCCCGCCCATTGAACAGCCATCTATATCCCCAAGTAGAACGATGGATGAAGACGGACGATCTGTGAGTCCGGCCTGAAGCCTTCATTCCATCCAAATGGACGCCCCTCGATAGATCGCCGTTTTGACTGGCGCGTCTTTCTATCTGCTACCTTACATCCTTGCTGACTGCCCCTCCCTTCAAGCTCTAGGCCACCCAGTGTCACGCTTGATCCCAGCCCTCTCTTGCCCGGATGATCCCTTTCGTTTCGAACCAAGCACGGCCCCTGAACCCAGCACCATCGGGCCATCGTTCCTCACCGTCCCCACAATCAATCGACTTCTCTGAACCTACAAGAACAGAATATCGAACGACTGCCCGATGGTGGAATCCGCACAAGCCCAACTTGCCTATGGAACACCTTTTCCCCTCCCTGTGCCGTATCCTTCGCCGTCGTCAACCTGCCAACATCGATTGGTTCTCCGTCGACCGCACGCCCATGTAACTGCGGAGCTTCAGCTACCCATCTCCCTCCTTTCGTGAAACCAAGGCCTTTTCCGGCTTCAGATTCCCTCCGCCCAGCATCGCTCTGTGCTTGACTGTGCTTGACGGCGGGTCTTGCGTCCGCCTACCCCAGCTGCGTTGAGAACCACTGCGCGGGCCTCTTCATCGCCAGAGCGCGGGACGAGCCCTCCACCACGCTGGCCACGTATATGGAGCATAGCTCGTTGCTCAAAGGAGTCGGGAACGCCCTTCGACGAATGAACGCGGGAGGGACGTCAGGCCGTCCACCTCACCAATGTCAACATCACTTGGATCCCGACGAGCTCGCGCTCCCCCAAAACATCACGTCTGCCCTGCGATACTCGTGAGTACATATTTGCATTTGCTGCCGCTAGGCGCTTGACGGGATCAAATCGTCGATTCTAATAGTAACTGGTCGGCGTTTCCGTTCTACGCGTTGTGGGCGATGCGCGCGTTAATTCACATAGCGGTAGTTGCATAGGCCCTCAATATAGGTAAGCAATCCTAGCCAGCGATCGTACGAGTGCTGATCGAAGTTTGGCCCGACGAACAGAACTGCACGCTCGTCATGACTGCCCCACCAACCACCAGCTACTCCTAGATACCCGCGACCACTTCGACAAATCTACTCGAAACGCCATCATGATGTGCTCCTCACAAGACTGCTAATTGTGCATCAAGTCTTTGAGCGTGCGCCTGGTGACGTACTACGTCGACGAAAAGGGTGCGCTTGTTGGAAAACTAGGCAGGCGTGCCGACAAGGGGCCACTGCCAGGCAGAGTCAGTAACGGGGGCCTGGCTCCAGCGTACCAGAAGGGTACTTACTACCTTCAATGATACAACCCAGCACGCCCGAGATCCAGTCGCCTCTGTACTCGCTGGGCAGCCTCCCGTCTGGTGGCTATCCTCGCCCCGGTACCTCTGTCATCTAGAAGGCGTGAACGGTCCCTACAGCGCCACAATCCGATAATGGCAGTCTGTTGGTTGAGGTGCAAGCTTCAAGTGTGGAGAAGGGAGGTCGAACGCGTCGGACGCGAGCGGTGGAACGTCTAGCCGCTGGGGAAGAAGTGACGACGTCCGTGCGTTAAAGTTGGCAGTCGAATGAGACAGGAGCTATCTATTGCTCATGCTTGCTCGATTGAACGAGGGATGTGGCTCGTTGATGTCGGGATGTTGCGGTTGGGATTGAAACGGAGTGAGTCCAAATACATCTGGCGACGGGTGACGTTCTACATCTTTTAGGCGACGCAATTAATGGAGCTTGAATACGTGCGGCTTTGATATTAGCGCGTCTGGTGAGTCGAGTCAGTCCAGTTCCAGGACGAGGAGAACGTGATTAGCAAGCTCGGAGGTCAATGGGGAAGGTTCGAGCGCGTTTACCTCGCCGACTGATGTGAAACACGATTTATTTCCATCGAGCACCGCATTCGAGTCCTGGCCAGGCGAAGAGCGAAAGCTAGGGTAAGATGGCAGATGACGAGGGGTGGTGGACATTGGGCTAACCGTCTAGGACGAGATGATCATCAGGCGGGATGTGGACAGAATCACCGCGACACGGCACCCCCGGAACGCACAGCACTAGCTCGGGCATGGGATATGTCAGGGATCGAGTGAGACCGCAGCACGTTAAGAATCCCTCCCCACCACGATCGTCCCAACGACGACATGTGCTCCCTGTAGGACACAATATCATTCTTTCTTATTGCTAATGCATACATTTTTGCCTCCCGACCTTCCCAAAATTTCGACGTGGAGCTCAAAAGCCGCATGTACTTATGGGGTTTGGAAGGCGAAAAGTTTTGAACCTTCTCGAGAACAACCACCGTTAAGCTCAGGGCGTGAGAACATTGCGTAACCGCCCATTCTTGCTTTGCAACAAACGGATGTTTTTGCACTAATCCCGATAGGGTGCCTTTGGACCTCATTACTGGGATAAACGGGTTGCGTGAGACTCGTCCCCAAGACTCGCTCACTCCCGGTACTGCCTCTTGATTGTTTCGCACATTCGGTTTATGAGACCCAGGTAAGATGCGGGCTTATTGAGATGGCAATATCCAAGTATTTAACAGCTATCTAGGTTCTCGGAAGACATTGCTATCAAAGGAATCGACCAAGTGGAAACTATCTTTGGGAGGGGGGATTCCTGATGTCACCGCTTGAGGGATATTAATGAACTGTGTTGATTGTGCAAGCTGACCACAACTGCCGATTAGGGCCCATTTCATTATTATGGCAAAACCCCCAATTCATTTGATTCAGTGGAAAAAGGTTGCTCCCATCGCAAAAGCTATGATGTAAGAATTCCCAGGCACCCCCTCGGTAATGGAGCAGCATGTGGAGGTGCCATTTCCCCAGCCCTATCTAGCCGACAAGCATTGCACAATTTGAGTTTCTCCGCCTGAGGCATTAGCTGGTGCGGATAAGTTAGAGGCATTGACAAGGACCTCAGAAGCTATGAAATGAGATATAAATCCTGACGGATTGCACAGTGGTTGAGCAGTATTTCAGGACTAGGGAAAGTACAAAAAGCTGGGAGATGCAGGCTAGCAATAGCAACGGCAACAAATCTCACCAGCTCGGGTCTTTGTGAGGCAACCTTGGGGATGCTTATATTTGCAAACACTCCTACAAAGCCATGCAATTAATCAAAAATGGAATAGGTGAATTTAATCATGAGTTGAGCTTCCCAAATCAGGTGTTGTGGCCTGAGGATATCTATTTACTCTCTGTAGGAATTAGGGGAGCTGATAGGACCCAAGTTTCCTTGATCTATGCCTAACCAACTTCAATGTTCTGTGGCTTAGTGCCAAGCGGAAACAATGATGCCCTAACACCTCCACATCACCTACCATTCCTGCCCTCCTAGGCCCTCTAAACCATGGAGATGTCTTCTTGGAACTCTCTGGAACCTTTTGACACCTTTTTCAAGTGCAGCCAAACTCCAGAAGCACAACTCCCCCTTCCACCCCTGCATGTTCTTCAACCATCATCCAGCTGTGCATGATCCTTGTTAGAAGACCTCTGCATGACAATCCGTACTTTGCTGATAATGGTATCTAGAGCACTGTTGAATATCTCTAATTTCGTGCAGACGAGGAGAGGTGTGTTTTAGCTGAGACTGCCTGAAGGTGTGAATACCTGTGTATTTGTTAAAATGCGGTGGACCGAGACCAAGGCACTTATAGTACAAATAGATCAAGCAAAAGAATTAGGGGCACAGGCTGAGGAAAAGAAACAGAGAAAAGCATTGGGATGGGTGGGTGGGGAAGCGAAAAGATAGAGTATCTGAACAGCAAGGGTCAGTGATCCACATGGGGAAGACAGCAACGGCAGGGTTCTTAGCAAACCTACAGCAAGGTATGGCAATGCAAGGGGGAAAGAAGCGTAGTGACGTCTTCTTCCTGCATCCCTAGCCTTTAGAGAAAAAGGGTCCCACTCTTTTCAGCCAACCGCAAAAACCTCGCAGCTGAAAGAAGACTTTTCCTCTATCAGGTGAGCAGCAGTAGCAGATGGGTCAACGATATCTGCAAAGTATTGGTATCAGATGTGCTGGCGATACTGATCACCCATTACTTGTCCAATGTAATTGGACTGGCGTAAACAAGTTTAAACTCCAACTAATTTCATGCAGATGAAGAGAGGTGTGTTTTAGCTGAGACTGCCTGAAGGCGTGTGTATTTGTTAAAATGTGGTGGACTGAGACCGAGGCGCTATCAGGTAGTGTTTGATGGTGGTGGGGTGGGATTGGTGGTGAAGGAAAAAGGGTGAGGTTGAGGTTGATTAAGCAGAGCTGGAGGTTTGTTGGGATCGATGACCGGAAATTAGGGAGTGGAGAAGGACAGGGTTCTTCCAGATGCAGATTTGGAATGCTGATGAAGCCCAGCACCCCATGGCTTGAATCCTATTGTCCAGGACTCCTAATTCAGCTAAGTGGGTTGCTCCGCTGGCTTGAAGAGAATGGCCAGTGAAATTGGTGCTGAGATTATCTGAAATCTGTTTTTTGATCTACAAGTATGTTGGGATGGTGCGGTCACTTTTGACCCAGAGTGCAGGCTTGAGGTGGAATTGTGAGTCACGAGAGGTAAGATAGTGGTTGAAGATGGTTATAGGGTCTAGGTCATCCCTCCTGGCTTCAATCATGACCACATTGCTTTGATAGAGATGGTCTGCTTTGTGGTAGGGGAGGAGGAATGAGAAGGTTGTGGGGGAAGGCAACTGAACTGATCGTCGCATAATGACTTTTTGCCAGGAATGGGTTTTGTGTTGATCTGGCCAAGTGAGTTCCCCCAGGACATTAGGCCACGAAAACCAACAAGGATGATCACAAGGAGGAGGATGTCATTGTGAGACGCATGTACTCCCCCATAACAGCTGAGGAAGGTATGGAGGTGGGAGTCAGTTAGGGGAGATTTTTGATTGGCTGTCGTCCCTTGAAGTTTCTTCACTCCGGTGAGGGTTTGTGAAATGAGGGGTGTTTGCAGAGTTTCCTGACTTCAGGGTAATAAGGTTCAAGTGAGGAGCATATTCCGGAGAGGTAGGAGTCAACAGAGGTTGGTTTAATGTGATGACACATGTGGACAGGATAGAAGGAAAGCATGTCTGGAGTGGGTTGGACTGGGAAATTGTGGGATTTACAGAATGTGAGATACAATTGAAGGTGTGAGTTGCATGCTTTGACTGAAGAATGATCGAGAATCCAAAAGACCTCTTACCACTGGCAAGTGGCCTCAACATCAGCAATCCTAAATGGAAATGGCTGCTTGTTTACTGCTCCAACTAGCACAGGGAAAACACTTTGTATCATTCTTCTGATCCTGGTCAAGGACTGGGGCTCCATTCTATTTTATTGCCCTTGAACAAGTTGCAAGTGGCTCAGGTGAACCTTGTATCATGCATATGCTATCCTATAGCTACTTTAATGATTTGATTTCATCTTTAAGGCCTCCAACTATGAAATGGGACTGTCCTCAATGGAAGTTATGGAACAACTGCAACCACCAACCGCTTTAAAGTACATGCTAAGTGTACAGAATATTTCAATAATCAAATGACCTGATCAAGTGTGACATGATCTGGAGTCACCTTTGCCATTCACTTTCCAAACTTGATGGGCTCTGTCTCCATGCTCCATTGAGTATCAATGGGCAGAAGACATCTTTTGGACCAGTGTGGTGTTGCGACTGGTACTGAATAATATCAGTTAACCAGCTATGACAACAGAGTGTTCCATGTGCTTTTGAGCATCTGGGAAGTCTGGAATAGGTCAGAGTATCGATCCCAACAAGGCTCGTTGCAGCTGGCAACATCTGTTTTGCATTGGCCCATGAACTCCCAAATCCATGACCTTTCTCAAGCTTGCCATCATCAGTCAACCGCTTCACTTTATAGTAGTGGCTGGTCTTAATTCCATGTAGTAAGCTTAGTGGTGGAGGCCATCAACAGGCTTCGCTGTTGGGTCAACCATTGGCCGATGGGTCACTTAGACCACTGTTTCGGAGTACATGAAGTCATATAATGTATGTACAAGGGCTACAAAGTATGTCTAAGCAGTTTAGGCAGGCCTAAGATGGCAGGAATGATATGTGGTGATGGCTCTGAAGGGAGTTTGACCATGGTCGTTTCCGCAATGCCACAGAATGTTCTGGATGGAACCTTGTTTTCATAGGCCCAGGTGATTCCCACAAATGCAAATTGGCTGCCAGAGGGTAGACATCTGACTCAAGAGACGATCATGAGTTAGATATAATGTCTGACCACTGAAGTGCTGCAGCGTCCTGAGAGCAAAGCCAACAGATTTAGCAGTCGAGGATGTGAGTGTCCAGCAGCATGTGGAATGACGTCATGAAATTGGGGGAAATTGGTCAGTGTGCCTGAACATTTTGCACTGAGAAAACCCTCCCTCTGGCTTCACTTAATCAGAGGGTCAGGGACCCTTCTGGCCAGAGGCAGAGCAAAGGCAATGATGAGGTGGACATCAGTCAATCGACTGGGAGGAAACTTTTTTATCCTGCTAGACTTGCAGTCGAGATGCACATGAGGGGTCAATGTGAGGGGTGTTAGAGGGTGTCAGATTAGATAGAAATGGCGATAGTATGAAGTCAATAGGAATGTATACTATATCATTATAGAGCTAGAATAGTATTATTCTACAATTCACGCTACGTATTGGGCGAATTAGAGGGAGAATGAGGCAAAGGAATAAAGGAGGAAAAGGGGGAGAAAGAGTGGCACAAACGTGAGGGGCCTGATCCAGATTGCTGGATTAGGACAGAATGCTGGAGCGCAACTCGAGTGCGATGAGCTATTCGCGTTCGTATCGGAACGTGATAAACGTGGCATTCAAATCGTTCATAGAGCGCTTTCGAGGGACAGTAAGTTCACAAGTGGTTTCCTAATAAGGAGATCGCAAGCTTTCATGATCGCAACTGCGGGTGTCAATGATGACCGTGTCTCTTATCCCAGAGCCTTGACGGTAGTTGGTCCTGGTTTCACACTGGACTTGCAGGATTGGTGTGCATGGTGGGTGATATGAGTTATGGGAGGGTGAGATAAGGGATGTCGAGATATCTTATCTTGACACCTGTATTTATAGTCTACAATGAAACATACAAAGTTCTAAACATTCCGTTAAGTGAGGGGATTCGGAGGCACGCTGATGGTGCTAGTATGCGCTGCAGGCACTCAACACCAAATAATGCGATCAAGCGGCTGCAGCCTGAATCCTCACATTGGGACAGATACAAATTACTAATATATGAACCTTTCACCAATTGGCCAAATCTAAGGGGCGCAGTTTGGCAAAGTCAGTGAGGAAAATCGGAATAAACATCAGGCTGGTTTCCCAAACAGAGCTGTCTTAAAAAGGTAATTAACTAATCTAGGCCTGCTCACCCGTTACGACAATTAAAAATAAAATCCAAATAAAATCGAATAAGTACGATAAAATAAGGACCTGGGCGTAATATGCCACCCAAAGTATCCCGGGATAAAGTAAATAATATTACAGAGAAATTATATTACATCGTTGTAATTATTCATAATCTCGACACTAACCTAAAGCTTCATTCAGGAGGTGACAACACCTGAGTTGGGTGTGATTACGAGTCCTGTCTTGCCACCTTGTCTAGGGCTTTGACAAATCACTTTGGTTGGGCACACTGCCCACGTATCTCATTTTGGACTCATCACAACAGCCACCATCGGATCTAATGATGCGGCCAACTCGCTTACAGTCTTTGAAGGGGTGGGAAGAAGTAGATTCTATGATCTAGTAAGGCAGTTTCTGGTGGGGGCCGAGACTTAGTGGCTGATTTGGCCCCCAAGGCTTCAAGACTGATCCGTGTTCTGAGGCCAAACACTTGGTTGCTATTATGGAAGTAAGGATGAGTATCTCAATGGGTTACCTATGCTCTACCTTGGCCCTGTAAGCCTGCGATTACTGAGCTAGTACCTGCCTCAATTGTAGAGAATACAACTTGATAACTGTGCGCACAATAGCAGACCTTATGCAGGACCTCAAAGATTGAATCATTCCCCTAGGCCAAGTCACCATATAGCATGTGCTTTGTAATTAGTTATATCACATTATTGTTAATTAAATTAAATAAAAATATAGCTAAAATAAAATACCCTCTCCCGCGTATTCTGGTACAGCTGATTAAATAATAATTGACTCTTTCGGTTATTTATTCGTATTTGAGCAGCCCTAAACTAATCTCTTACAGATATTAAAGTCAGAACTTTATAGTATTATTCATAGAAGGAGAGACAGAAAGAAATGACATGTATTTGTTATAAGAGGCCAAAGCAGAACTAACTACATTGAGGGGGTGGGGTGATGCGTAAATGTGATCTCACAGTTCCCTAACAGCCACTGGATATTAAAAATTGATCTTTGGTGTTGGGATTGGTTCTACTGGCACCATGTGCCACTGTGGCTCAGCACCTTCTCCATGGTCAGAGGCCATGTTGGCTCTTCACCAGACCCAGGTAGATGAGATAGTCAAGGGTATGATGGTTGGGTTGGGATCAACCTATCCTCAGCTGCACAAATTGGATGCAGGTTGTCCCATTTGGAATTGTGGACGGTTGCACGAGCCTTTGGAATGTCCGATAGTGGTTCCACCCAAATTGCAAGAGCTTGCTCTACAGGGGCCTTGCTCACAAAACTGGGTCACAGGATTTCCGGGACAATTGGAGGAGCTGAAGTCGCTGTGCTTGGCTGACAATACCAACCTATTCCTTTTGGATATTCTCATTGTTCTTCCCAACCTCAAAACACTGGTCATTCAAGACTGCGCCATCAAGCAAGACCCACTCGAGGCGCCACCCGCCACAACCCTCCCAAATCTCATGACACTCCAATATGTTACACTCAGCAATGAAACCATTGCCTGCATACACCAAGCCCTTCTCAGTCCTAAGTGTCAGGAACCGACCCCACTGACGCCGACATCACCCTGCCCCAAGGGCGCTGAGCTCGTTCCGCTCACAACTGTTTATTTAGATTTTGGTTCGGACTTTTTCTTGTCCTGTTCTGCTCGCAACTGCTTGTTTAGATGTCGCTTTGGACTTGTTCTCATTCCGTTCCTGTTCCGACTTGTAGTTCCTTCCGCTGTACCATTCCGTCTCTTTGTTTTCCTCTTTTGTTTATTTTCTTGTTTCCCTCATGGAATCAACGCAGTATTTACCTCCTTCGTCTCACGCTCTCTCTATCTCACCTCGACCTTGTGTTCTCCTTACTCCTCGCACTCTCTCTTCCCTGAATCCCTTGTCCCCAAACCTTTGTCCGTGTTCTCCATTAGGACCTCATCCTCCTGAGACTTGGTTCTTACACTTAGCAGCTCACTTGTTTGAAGGTGTGGTGGGATAACAGTCTCACCAACTCGTCTGACCAAGTGGAACCTCTTGTGACCATGCTCCAGGCAAACCAGTGGCTTAAGATTCTGGATCTCTGCAACTGCGTTATTAAGCAGTTGGGATGGAGAGGGGCATTCTGCAAGGCTGGATCTCTGACACACCTTCGCCTGCTCTCATGTGAATTGGAGACCAATGACCTTGATGTCCTTCTGGAGCCAGTGGTTGAAGAGGGTGTCGAGCAATATCTGCTACTCTGCCTGGACCATCTTGTCTTGGAGAATGCTTTCCACCTTACAACAAAGCAAATCAGACAAATAGTTGTGCAGAGGTCAGGCCTGCGGTTGCTCAAGTTGTGAGGGTGGAATGGATCAAACATGGGGGACGATGACATTCAGTTAATATGCCGACTGTGAGGACCGGGGTGTGAACAGTAGAGTAGAATATGAGAACAAGTCCTCTGCAAGAGGAGTGGCTGCTGTCTGTTGGGCGAAACGGGTGGAACATGTAGAGTCGAATAGAGATGAATATAGGAGGATGGAATACAAGTAATTGTGAACAAAGGAAATGAGTACATGCAGTAACTACGTGTCTATATATAGGGGACAGGTAAGATGGTGAATGAGCGACGACTCAGGTAAGCTGAGCTTGTCAGTCGAATAGGGAAAGAAGGATTGAGCGCCACCGCTCAACACCACTTGTCATTGAGCGAGTCATGAGGTCAAACTCTCGCTGTATGACTGCTCTGCATAGTCATGAGAGACAATGTCAGAGTGATACAACTCAGTTGGGCCAGCGGGTTGGTGGTGGAGGCGGTGCTGGGCGGCAGCTCTGACACCGACCAGTTGAGTGTTTCATCCCTGAGACGTTTTACAAGGGATCAAGAGCCTCCAAGGAAGGAGAGGGAGAGGAGACCGAGGAGTGGAGCAGTTCTGGAACACCTTCCGAAGGATCATGGGTCTGAGGAGATGATCGAATCAACTTTCACCGAGACTATCAGAACGCTGGAAGGTAGTTGTAGTCGGTAGATCTGCTCGGAAAGGTCAATCCATATAATCTATGCTCTCGTTCATGCATGAAGACGATAAATAAATAAATCGATATACTTGTGCCATATGAGCGGATATGAGCAAGCCTTCTCTATTAATACCAAAAGCAAAGGCCGTGAACAATGTGTTCCGAAATTGACATATGTCTCTCATCTACCAGAGCAACTCCTGGCCAGGCCGAAGCACATCACCCCATGGAAAACCTAACACAGACTATGCCCTAGCCTCCCAGTCTCAGGCGTATCGTTTGGGGCAGGTCACGCATGTGGGAACCAGGCAAGCTGGTGCGCGTCGAACTTTGTCCACAGAACGCCTGACGTACTTCGTAGGGTGCCATTGCCGAAACGCGTGACGCGCGTCATACGTATCCCCATACAACTCCCCCCCTTACTTTTCACCGCTAACCCTCATATAATGGCTTCGCCACACTTAGATATTATAGAAGAGCTGTACAATAATGAGTCGGAATATCAAAAAGAGATAGCTGGCAAGGTTTCAGTTATCTTAGATGCCTTGGACACGCAAAAACTCGAACTGGGTGAGTCCTCACCGCTCTGGCTGGCGTCGAAAACCCCAGGTGCCAGAAACAACGCCGCTTCGTTACGGCAAGATCAAAGCTCTATGCAAGCTCTCATTTCACAAACCTCATTCATCGCTGGTTTCGATACCCTGCTACCCTGAACAGACCGGGAAAAAGAGATAGTTGAACTTGCTTCAGGAGAGCTTGATTGCTAGAACCTGTGACGATGAAATGCTACGCTTCGATAAGAAAATGACAAAAGTACCTACTACTCATGCTACTATCAAAGCCTTTAGCTTCGCTAAACTGAGGGAATGGGCTCAGTCTGGGAAGGGGTTGCCGACGGTGTGGAGTCTCTTGACGGACTTGCAAGGAGACCCCGAGCGCGGCTGGAGAGAACAAAGAAAAGGATTGTTCGATGGTGCCTTTTGTATATAAGGCTTATATATGGTTTAATGACGTTTACAAAAGGCTCCTCAAGTTGAGATGCAATGCACCTCATTAACGGCGAGGTACTCGATAAGCCCCATCGACTTGTTGTCACTGAGAATCCGAGCCCAGCCCTCGTTCGATGGAAACATCTCCGGAGACGTTAATATAACTTGATATTCGCCGACCTTGATGCTCTGGGCACCCTCTCGTAGATGGTCCGTGTCACCAACGGGCGTAAAACGAACTTACCGCGAAAATTGACGACGCCGTTTGCCCGTTGACCGCGACTGCTTTCAGACCCATCTCATTGAAAGCGTTGGTCTCAAAAGCCCGATAAGTATATTATATAAAGCCTCGCACACAATCTTCCTATACCTCGCCGATTTGGAGTCCGTCTAGCGGCGAAAGCACGAGCGCGAAACCTTCTTGCTTCACAAGCATTGGAAGGACTGTCGGCAAGCTCTTGCCTCCTCCATTTGGCACTCCAACCAAGCAGTCTACACCGCTCCAGAATCGCAGCAGGCGCATGTGCTTGCCGCTCGAAAGCTGTTTTGCCCAGTAGCTCTTCTGACCTGAGTGAGATGTCCGCTAGTACAGATTGGTAGTCCGCGTCATCAAACACCTCTTTCGGTCCCTAATATGAGTATTGACACGAAGTAAAAGTACAAATAGACGTGTCACCCTACTTCGATAAAGTCTGGCTCTGGTGGAAAGGCCATGAGGGGCGGGAAGAGGTTGGGGAGATGAGGGTAGGTGGAAGGGGGACCTCCGGCGCGCGTTTCGGCGATGGCACCCTATGAAGTACGTCAGGCGTTCTTGGGGGACCCATCGGCTCGCTCGATTCTCACGGGGTGCGCACGTGACCCCAACGACACGCCTGAGACTGGGAGGCTAACTATGCCCGTTCAGACAAAGATCTTGCGTAGCATTTGGGTGGGACCTCTGGTTGGGGGTGCCGCGTCATAGGGGCGGGAATATCCGAAAACGGTAACGTTGGGAAAGAATTAGTGGCGTCAGGATTTGGCTGCAGAGGTTTCCAAACGCGCCCTCCCAACCTGGACCGACTGAGTTTTCCTCCCCTCTTTCATCGTCTTGTTCTGAACTCCGCTTCTAGAAAATCCATCGCGCATCTCCCCCTTTCGTTCTCCGATAAGTGCGCTCCTCCCAAGAAAAAACCTGGATCTATCTCTTGCATATTTATGTCACCGTGTCCCAAGTGCGACAAAACCTTTGCTGTAGGCCGCCCCGTTTCTCCATCTTCTTTCACTGCTTCCATTGATGCTTATATTATGGTGTACAACAGAGCCCGACCGGTCTTCGTCGACACATCAACACGCAGTGAGGCGATCTATTTTGCGCCCGCCCACTCGGAAGCCAATCGCTGAGCCCCACTTCTCCAGACATGACCAAACGGAGTATCATATATGCGAGTGCGGAAAGCGCTTCTTAGACCCAGCGGGGCGGTCGCGATGCCGTGCAGGCCATTCGCGATCGTTTGGTTGCCCCGTTCCAGGATGTGGCTATCAGTAGGCATTTGGCGTGGACCTCCTTCAGCGAATCTGACCGCGCACCCACAGAAATTCGCGTAAAGACTCTACCCAACAACACCTAAGACGCCGCCATCCGGATCTGGCAAAGCAGCAGGTCGTGACGCTCCCACCGAGAACAGGCTCGTCCAGCCGCTCATCGAGTGATGACGGATCTGGACAGGATCCCATCCCCATTCCAGACCTAGCACCGGTCACCTCTACCGTCTTTCAGCACCAGCTATATTTCACCACCTTATGGCCCTATCAGCTGAGTTTCCAGTACACAGTGACCCCATCCCAGAACACCCCAGCGTACGATTGAATTAGCCCCGATATTTGTATTTGGTCCGTCATTCCTCGAAATTACTCCCCGCGTCGGTGCAGTGAGGAGGCGAACGATGGGGCAGGTAGCCTTGCTCCGAGGTTCTCCATTATTTGCGCTTTCTATGTAATCCCCGTCCTACCACAGCCATATGACGAATTTACAGTATTAGGGAATCCGATTTGTGGAAAACCAGACTGATCTAGTATGTGTTGGAGATATTTGTCGCAGTGTGTCTGCTCGTTAGTCGACTGTTTGGCAACTGCCCCTCTACCACCAACGCATCGAACGGTCTCTTTTGATCTTCTCTCTCCTTCCCTGCGGATCTCTCTCTCTCTCTCTCATCGAATCGAGTCCCGGGTGTAGATGGGAAACCTGTGAGTTCGACCTAAACACTTCATCCAGTATGAACGCTGAGCTAAGCATCGCCATTTTGACTGCTCTCCCTCTCCTTCCTGCCCTACATGTCCTGACCGAAATCCTCCTTCCTAAACTCCTAGGCCACTGCATACGTAGTCGGCTTCCACCGTCGCTCGCCCGGAGGATCCCGTCATTTCAAACAGACCATGCTCGCTGCACGCAGCACGATCGGCGCATCATTCCTTACTTTCACAACATCCCTCCATTTTCTCTCTTGACCTGTGCGATATAATACGACACAACCACACGACGATCCAACTTACGTAGACCGAAGCTGTTTCCGGCCTTTTCCAGCGGGGCGATCCTCTTCCTCATCGTCGCTAGCGCTCTGCCACCACCCCGAGTCGCCGTCGGCAGCTGGTCCATGGAATAGCAAAGCACTGGCTGCCTCTAGCGCTCCTCACATGAGGCTATTGCTTTTCCGGCCCCTGCTTCTCTCCTTGCATCATGAGTCTCTGCTTCACGGCACACCTCACGTTCGCATCCGCCCTTGCCGCTGCGGCGTTGACAACGAGTGTGCCCACCTCCAAACCCCAAGCAGAAGACCAGCCTTCCACTCCGACAGCCACTAGCCACGTTGCCCTCACCTTCCGCATTGGCCGAGCACGGGATGGCAGCACCCGCCGAAGGATGAGCCGCTGGGGGCCCCTCGTCGGCCGTTCTGCTAATATCAAGATATCGTCCAATCTCGACGATTCTACACCCTCTCCAAGCATGTACACAACATCTATCCGAATATACATGTAAGCACAGGTCTCCGTTTACTACCAATAAGCCCCGAACGGAACCAAATCGTGAATTCTAATAGTAACTGATACATCGATTTCCTTTTAGGCACCCTGTAGCCGACGCGCCTGACCGTCTTCATGACGGGGTTTCCATGGCCTTCAATATAGGTAGGCAGTTGTAGCGGTTATTCGTATCAGTGCTGATCGAATCTTTGCTCTATAAAGGTTGAGATGCCACCACCCGTCAGTGCCCGGTGGTAACGACTGCCCTCGCGAGCAAAGAGCTGTCCCTGCGCACCTGCAGCTACGTTCAAGATTGCCTCGGAGCACTCTCTTACTGTGCTACTCGTTGCCACGCATGTTGTGCACCGCATTGTTTTGAAGCAACGTACCGCAACGAAAAGAAGGAGCCCATGTCAGGAAGCGCAGCGAGAGCGCAGACACGACGTCACGACAAGAGTCAGTCATCGCTAGTCAACTGCTCCCATTGTATCAGCGGAGGACTATGCAGGACGATCCAACTCGGCGGCTGAGGAGGCAGCAGTGTCCTTCCGAGCAGGCCAGCCAGCTCGTGGACTGCTATGGCCCTCGGGCCACCATACTCCGATCATCTGGAAGATTACGCCGTCCTTAGATTTCAATCGCATATAACTTTGGGTCTATCGTCAAAGAGCAAGCCTCACGATTGGAAGACGGAGATCGAGCTTGACGAACGCCATCGTTCGAGCAGTGTCGGCCGGAAAGGAACGATGCCTACGTGAAGATCAGGAGGATATCGAAGATGAGGCTGCATCTTGCACGTCCTAGATTGGTCGAGAATGAGCCCGCGTTGGTCGATGCCGGGATATGGTAGTTGGGATTGAAACTATCGGGGGCGATAGGATGCCGTGGGGAGTGACGATTCTGATTGATCAGACGACGCGTGTCCTGGGCTAGAGTACGTGTTAACTAAGACAATTGCACGTAGGGTGAGCCGAA
>WSTY01000026.1:15247-26105 GCA_019633465.1 Tulasnella sp. 417
TTAGTTATGCTGCAATTGGTCTGGCTACTGGTGGGAGGCCAGTATCTGGGAAGGGGGCTTCTCCGTGGCCCCAAGCGCTGTCTTCGACTCGCGCAGTTGAGATGGCCGCCGCCGAGGAGGGCAGCACCCAGGAACGAGTCGCATCTTCGTCAAAATCAACAGACATCCCTAAAGGATATGCCAGAATCGTCCGTGATGAACACGGTAATATAGTTGGCATCGAAGAAGCGGATGACCAAGACCTGTCGAGGGTGGGCAATAATGAGTTACCGGCTTGGGCGACTCAGAGACTCGATCTGTTTGACGACGAGGATGAGACCGCGCAGCAAACCGATGACGCACCCAAGACTGATGTGGTTCGAGGTGGGCAAATGAATTCCGCAATGAGGGATGTATTGGTTGGGCGTTGACCTGACTTGGTTATTAAACTTGTTTAGCGTTGGAAGAGCGGGCGAGTAAATGGAAGCAGGCCAAGGTTCCGCAGTCGGAGAACGAAATCAAGTGGTTGATGTCACTGGTGCAGGCTCACGGGGACGACATTGACGCAATGCATATGGACGTGAAGCGAAACGTCTGGCAGCGAACCACTGGAGAGCTTCGAAGGGCGTGAGTGGATTTATTTATTTATTGTTTCCCTTGGTTTCTATTGCCTGCTGGGTCGTTCCTGGCGGATCGGGGTGGATGGCCGAACGGGTCAACTAAAACGGCCGCCCTGGGAACTTCCCATCAGCCCCCAATCTGCCTGCATATGGATTTTATTGACCATGGTTTATCGTTTTCTTCTCTCTTCTCCCGACTATTTATCGTTGGAGCAGGATCAAGAAAGCTGGCGGGATTGAGCGCTTAGAGAGTCTCATCCGGCTGCAAGACACGAGGTGAACCCGGTGACCTAAGCTAGTGCTCATTTCGGGTGTATTTGTAAATGCCATGTGGTTTTACGGGATCTGATTGGGTGCAAAATGCGTAACTTTGCGAGGGTAGATCCAGGGGTAAACAAGGTAGGATCTGCACCCTGCTGTGGTGCGGGAAACAAAGGCACGCGGTCTTTGATGGTAGACGGGATCTACAACTTCCGGAGCCATCGGAAGACGCTCATCCCGCACCTTTCCCTTCTGCCCTTGCTTACTCTCTCGCGCCCTCTTGCGTCTCCTTTTTCAAGCAAACGAAACCATGCGCCAGCAATGACATCATAGAACATGACGGGCAAGGTGCTTACGGCCCTCTCGGTGGCACCTCTTTTGCGCGCGGTGGTCTTGCGGATGTTATGTTCTGTTGGTCAGCGGCTATCGCGTAAAGGAGAGGGATGCTGAGGGAGTGAGAGTGTCCCTGACAGGGCCTAAAGTGGCAATCGAGACGCCAAACGTTTTTGGCAAGTTGAATCCAAAGGGCGCAACGTGTGAGGATGAACTACACGTCAAAAGTCGAAGCGCGCGTAAGCGTTTGAGCGGTCGCTGTGGGGCGGAGAGACATTGCCTAGGCTGGCTTTTCTCTCCCTCCCCTCTCTTGCGAGTCGATGTTGCGCGTTGGTGCCTGCGAGGAACGGTGAGCGCAGGGACGAGAGGATGTGAGGAACGGATTTTGAGGAACGGGGAGGGGGAGGAAGAGAGAGAAAAGCAGGGGGAAGGGGGGAGAAGAAAGAGTCGAGGCTTTTCGGGAACAGGCGAATTGGAAAAGACCCGGATTATTGGGACCTACCCCATCATTTTCAGGAACGCAAACCAAGAGAGTGTTTACAAATATCAGCAAATCAAAGTTGCAAAACGTCGTTCTTCCTTCCCTCTTCTCTCTCTGCTCTCTGCTCTCCCCCTTCCCCTCGTGTCTGCTATAAAGCCAAAAGTTGCCCTTGTGTACTTTCCGCCCATCCTGGAACCTGCAAATCGCCCCTCCCTCCTCCCGCAACAACGCGGCTCCTCAACCTCTGCAAATCCACCCTCAACACTGCAGCAGCAATCCTCATCAGTCGTCCGTCCTCCTCCAAAACTCCCTTCCCTCCTCATGCCACCCAGTCGCTCAGCTGCTGCTCCAGCAGAGTCAAGCGTCGGCCCGATCCGTCAGCCCAGAGGCATTTCCCGTGTCAACAAGAACCAAGCAACCGCCTGTGCATCGTGCAGATCAAGAAGGTACACCTAATATTCGTCCCTAGGACATCATTTACGCGCCCCCTCCCCGCTGACCTTTGCGTCCACCCACGGCAGAGTGAAGTGCGACCGCAAAAAACCCCAGCCTGGCGAGCCTGCCACGAACGTCGCTCCATGCTCAGAGTGTTACCAGCGAGGGTTTCAGTGCGTGTAAGTTGCAATTCCATCAGTTTGGACAGGTCCCTGTGGCTTGCGAGAGGGCGCCCTCAGCCACACCCCCCCCTCTCCTCTCTCCCACCCACGCACACCCACACTCACATCTCTCTCGTTTCCCGGTCAGCGATGAGATCCGCGACGTCAAACCTCCAAAACTCCTGCGTAGAGGTCGCAAGATCCAGGAGCTAGAGTAAGTCGTCCGGCCCCAGCTCCTTCACCCCCGCCCAATCTCTAACCCACGTGTTCTCCTCATCCAGACGCATCTTCGGTGTCGCCCAAAATGAGCGCTGGTCAGTTTCGCCAGAGCCAACTCTGGAGCGCTATGCTCCACCGCCGCCATCAGCAGTCCCAAGTCTAGAGATGCCCTTCTTCAATTCAAAGTTCTATCGGAGGTTCCATGTACAACGTCAGTTATTCGCCCCCACCCCCGCACACTAGTCCCCCTCACTCCCCCCTCTCACACAGGTCCTATCGTCGATCCTGTCGAGTTCGTCGAGCGGTTCTCGCGGCACATTAACCACGGCGCACCGCTCGGCATCTTTGGAGAGCTCATCGCCAAGCTGCTCGCCACCTGGGCAGCGAGCTACGGCGTCAATGTCCGTGGAGAGGAAGAGCCACACGATGGTTTGGCAGGCGTAGAGCGGCGAAGGGCCACCACCAACATCATGGTGAAAGAGTTGCTCGCCACCATCGACCGGCACGCAGTAATGCGAAGCATTTCCTGGGATGGCGTGCGCGCCCTCCTGCTCCTCATCCCCTTGACGGAAGGTATGATCCCTCCGCCGAAAGTCCCTATTGAAATTTTGACTGACAGCCCTGAGGGTTTCTCCAGAGGTCCAGTCCGATGCTGATCGTGCGGTGCGCCCCCATCCCCCCCATCCCCGCGTGGTAGCCATGCTGAGACTATCCCCCTAGACCATGTACCAATCGACTGTCCTTCAAGTCTATTCACTGTCCACCATGAGTGACGCTCTCCAGCGGAACGAGACTGGAGGTCAGGTCGATCAAATGGTTCGCGCCCGGATCTTCTGGTACGGCCACGTTCATGAAGGTTCGTCGACATCCTTGGCTGCATCCTGATCCGCGCCACTGACAATCCAACCCTAAATCAGGGCTAACAAATGGGCTCAAGGGCAAGAAACTCATTTTGTGCGTCGTGGGTTCCCGACTACAGCGGTCCTCCCCTTCGCTGGCAGCTGACGTACCACTTCCTCCAGCGACCAAGATGACGTTGATGCGTTCAAGTCACCTCTATCCGTCCGTGATTATAGCACTTCGCTAGCCAAGTCCCCCGTTACCAGCTCGTACACATTTCAGTTCGCCACCGCGCCTATCCGCCTCTCGGCGGCCTGCCGACTGGTCAACGCCACGTTGACCGGACCCAAGGCTGATCGTGCAGAGACCGTCGATCGCACAGCCATGGATCGTGTGTGGACCGCCCTGGCCGCTTGCTGGGAAGAGTTCGAAAATCTACGGTCACTTGGTGGTACCGCCGCGATGCAGAATGAGGAAACCGATCGTTTCATCAGCGGATGGCAGGTTGGTTCCACTTGCAGTTCATGTCTGTCCGTGCACGAAATAACCATCCCCGCCTTTGAACCAGATCTTCATCTTTGAAGCGCTCAACGTTATTCGAGAAAGGCTCCAAGAGCGGATATCCCGCATTCGCAATTCAAGAATTGCCCCAGCCGGCGGCGAATCACCCGGTCAGCGTTCAAAATTGACCGATCTCGAGCATCTGCACGACATCGCCGAATCAAGGTGTCAAGACGTGCTGCCGCAGGTCATGGAGGTAATTAGGCGCCATGTTGGAACGGCCTTCTTTGAGTACGACGCGTCTCTCTGCCGCGACGGTGTCTTCTACGCTGGTGAAAGGATCGCGGTACGTTCCAGGACCTGATGCTATCAGGTGAACATGTGACTGAAATAACCTTATCTTTTTGTTAGGGGGAGCCCAATTCCGGCGATGATGTTTACATCTGCCTTGAGGCCCTCGGGCAAATGCGGTGGGCTTACTCTAAGAGTACTCAGCGCACAGAAAAGTTGAAGGCCATCTGGCAAAATCGACAAGCCCCCTTTGCCCCTTTACCTCCGGTAACCGGAGGAACGCCGCCGTCAAGCCACCCTGGATTGCCGCCCAAGTCCCAAACCGTACCTGCCCCTCCCCTAGGCGGACCCGCGGCTCCGATGTTTGACCCTTTAGCCGTCGACGGCCCTCCGTTCTTCAGCACCTCGTCCTATCCTGTGCCTGGCGCCGACAGTGTCAGACACCCCCAAGGTCCAACACCAACCTTTCCTGGCATTGAGCTCATGTACAACGACAGTTACAATGGGCGCAGTCCGCCCGCTGGGCCATCAGGGGTTCACCATTTGGTAAAACCCGACCCGGCTGTCCTGGATTATACATACGCCCCTGCTACCCAGATTCATTCCCTCGACGCCGTTCCTATCCCACGTTTACAGAATTCGGCTAAACCAGGACCGTCGTCACCAACATCCCCATTATCAATGTCCTTCCCGCCATCCTCTTACCCGACTCAACCTTCGTACGGTTATGGAAATTCGGCTATTCCGCAACGGGGGTACATCGACTCCGCCATGGGGTCGTACTACAACAATACCGGGGTGGCCAACTCCGTCAACCTGGACTTCTTCCCAGAGGTGCTTCATTTCGACGCGACACCCTTTGAGCCGCAAGACATCCGGCCCCCGCTCGCCCGTACCGTGACAAGTACGTCGGGTCACCTCCCGATATCTCAGACAGGAACTCCCCCGCAGTTCCATACCGGAGTTGACATTCCTTATGATCCATCCCTGGCTTCTACATCCGCCCGCCCCCCGGCCTCGTCGGTTCCCGGTGGACACTCTTACTATCCTTCATGATTACTTTATTTTCGTGCATTGTAATATGGCCTCATATGCTTTTTTTCCTCCTTTTTTTTGGGCTGTTGCTTTCGAATGGGTTATCTGGTATTATGTTTGTGTTTGCAAGACCATCTCTTAGAATATCGTGTATGCTAAACTGTATTATTGTCACCGTCGAGAAGAAAAACATGGGTTATTCGAGTGTCATCCTAGTGTGGCCTTTTTGGAGTTGAGCTCGTCGCGAAGCTGTATTGGAATGACTTGGTTAAAGGTCTTTGAAACTTGTGGGACAACTCACCATTGCGATGCGTGATTCAAGTCTTGAGGATAGATCGGTATCTCCCAAGTGAGAGGCGGCTTCGTCGAGATGTTTGCCCGCGGCATCTATCGCCGTCGTCCACTTGGCATTCAAGGACGCATCAGGCGACGAATCCTTGTCCAGCGCTTGCACCTCAAGCATTTCTAACACTGCAGCTTCGAAGTGAGCCATGGGAGCCATCCACGTTCCCACCGAGTCCGTGCCTTTCCCGCTCGTAACAGACAGGAGCAGACGTCTTGCAGAATCGAACTCTCCCAGAGCTCGGTTGGCGATGCCTATGAACAAGCTACCAACCGTCGCAACAGGTCAGCAAGAACCGAGACCCATTATCCTCAAATCCTTCATACTTTCTGATTTGAAGCTCATATTCCGTATCCAGATCATCCCGGGTCCCGGCCAGAGAGGAAGCGGGCCAATCATCTGGCTCTGATGCATCACATCCAGCGGGCACGGGAGTCAACCTCATAAATTCCGCGATATGTGCAGACGCAACCGGCTGAGGTATCCTTCCGTGCGTGTTCCAGACTGGGGCCGAATGTTAATACGCGAATGTTACTTATGATCATGAAGGGGAGTACTGACAGATGCCGAGCTCCTCGGCCGGATTAATGCGAACGCACTGGGCGTAGTGCGTCAACCGACTTCCTGAAGAGTTCCAGCGTTCCATCTTTGACTTCCAGAAAGCGACTGGGAAAATATCGTTTGGGCCTTCAGTTCCTCTACAGTGTTGATCAACTCACTTTGCTTCTGTATATATACTTCCGTAGGAAGGTCCTGTCCACCAGGACGTTTCTTCATGAGCAGAGAAGGCAACTTGTCAAACAGTTCTTGAGCACGACCAAGTCCTTCTTCAGTTTTTAACGCCAAGTAGCATCCCGCAGCTAAATAAGTGTAAGTCGCATGAGACCTTGCGGAACGTTTCAAAATGGTGAGCGATGCTCTGTCTGCATGGATGGCCAAAACTCTCACCAAGTGTTGAGCTCGAGCATACGGAGCCATGCATCAGCGGATTCTTTGTAACGGCGAATAGACAGGAGGTCCCAAGCGAGTTCAAAGTTGAGTAATGCATCCGCTTGCTTGAACTTGACTGGACGCGACGGTCCTAACCCTTTTTGTAGTACTGCGATGGCCTCCTCAGGCTTCGTTTGGTAGCGAAGAAGCTTAGCCTGGAATCGGGAACATCAAACAGCTAGCAAGCGACAGAATAGGTTCAGCTACTGTACCCTGTTGAGTAACCACAAAGAACCGTGAGGAAAACGGGCTTCAAGGCTGGAGAATCTGAGTATTAGGATCGTCACAGGGATGCGATCGGAGACGTACGATTCGAGCATTCGACTTAGCCGATCGATAAGATCCCTCTCGTTTGCCTGATACCCAGCAAGGAGAAGCTTTAGCCCCTCATACGTGAGGATGGTTAGCTTTAAAATATATGTTTAGATGAGCATCGCTGTTGCATGTCGGAGGGTGCTCTACATAGAACGTACGCTGCCAAAGAAGTGCATGAGTAACGAACTAACAGAGTAGGGTGATGGCAAGCCTGGACTGACGCAGCAAAATTCGAGTGGATATCTGGGATTCGGTCGCAATCAACACATATTTAATCAGCAGGTTGGTCAGCTATGGCGCACCTTTACCAGTCGCAGCGACAGATAACGCATGCATGCCAAGCCGCCGATCTGACTGGTAGCCGAAAAGGCCCACCAGCCTCCTAAGAACCGCAAAAGTATGAGCTCCCTACGAAGACCTGGATATCGCGGGCACGGACTTGACTTTAGCGGGAAGCATCGAAAAGACCAGATTGAAAAGGCCGAAACCTGCACGAGAGGTCAGACTAACGCTGGCAAAGAACGGGAAACGAGCATACCGAAGGCGACACCGTAGAAAATGAGTTCCTCTAGGGCGCCTTCCGGCTCGAACCCAGCGGGCGTGGCGGTGCCAGACCCTATGGGAGTTGAAGACGCCGATGCTGGCGCACTGGCAGTTAGCCGGCTCAAGAAGCCACGGCTGGTGTTACCAGCCGCGATGTTGTTCACGGTCAACGATGACGATGAAGGTTTTTCAGACGGGAGTGGAAGGATGCTTGGACCAGAATAATTATCTAGCCCATTCGGGAACACCCTTTTGAATAGTTTCGTGAAGGCTCCGTGCGCGGAGTTCAACGAGTACCTATTCACGAGCATTAAATGAGGTGGCTTAAGCAACCAATAGTCTAGTAACTCACAGGCATTTCAGGTAGCCCATGTAGCTCTCGCTCAAGGCTTGGGTCAAGCCTTGCAGAACGACCGTGTCCGCGTGAAGGACCTCCCATTCCATCCCAGCTGGAAAGCGTGTAAGCGACTTGTGCGATTTGGAAGCCTTCAAGGCCTGATTTGTCGTCGTTTCCGAGTCTGCGAGGGCCTTTGAAGCGTCCACCATGAGGGCATCCTTGAGAGTGGTTTTGTGAGTCCACGGACGCCGTGCACCGACGAGAAGCTCAGATGTACCTCAAGGCCCAGCGCCGCTTGGAGAAAAATAACCACTCCCACCCCAAGCTGATGAAAAGCTGACGATTTGGCGCCGACTAGGCCGGCACTTCAATTGTTCACTACATTCGATTCACACCAGATAGCGATGGACCTACGGATTTCCTTCGCCTTGACGACGTCATCTCCAAAGACCGCATCAAAGCCCTTGGCGGCATCTTCTAAATCCTCTTTCGCAGTTGCATGCTTCGGTTTCGACATTCTTTGCGTATACAACAAGCCAAGCGCAGTTGGTGGAGGTTGGAACAAGGTTCGCGGCCGGGAGCCGACGGCGCGGCTTCTCACATCCGTCATCATGTGACTAGAGCCATGAAAAAGATATTACGAATTGGCACAACCAAGGTCATGAAGGTAAAAATGAAGATCGAAAAGGATCTAGGAAATGACAAGAGATGATAGCTAATAAATGCCGTCTAATAGAAGTGAACCTGTGGACGCATGTCTATTAGTCACAAGTAGTCGTGAAAGGAATGGAATCGTGAACTCACCTCTTCCCGCTCGCGACCCCTCATGTATGGAGGCTCAGTGCCCTTGTAGTAGATGTCGGTCCAGAGATCCTTGGTCGAGGGTTCGGGCGAAGCCTTGGCCTCCTCCACAGCTTGGTCGACCTCAGCCTTGGCCGCCTTGTCGATCTTCTTCAGGTCCTCCTCAGACGCGACACCCCACTCCTCGAGGTAGCGTTGGAGACCCTTGATGGGGTCTTGAGTGCTACGCATGCGTTGGATTTCCTCACGGGTACGGTAAGTGGTTCCGGGGTCGGACATCCTGAGCAGATACTTCATCAGATCGAGGACGGCCCCAGAGGAAATGTGACAACTCACGAGTGACCACCGTAGCGGTAGGTGACGAATTCGAGAAGCAGTGGTCCCTTTCCGTCGACGACCCATTGACGAGCATACTTGATCGCCTGATGAGAGGCAATAATGTCCATGCCGTTAACCTAAACGGGAACCGTCAGCAACATGCCCCTTAGGATAGATCAAGCAAGGTAAGCGCACCTGAAGACCAGGGATAACGTCACCGCGCTTGAAGTATTCGGTGTTCATGGAGCTGCGCTTGTCAGAAGTACCCATTCCGTACTTGTTATTTTCGCAGACGAAGACGCAAGGCAAGTCCCAAAGCTTAGCCTGAACACGAAAGCCCCAATTAGAATCTCCCTCATGTGCTTGGTAAGGACAAGACGACTTGCCATGTTGTAAGCCTCGAACACTTGTCCCTGGTTGCTGGCACCGTCACCGTACATGGCGAAGGTGGCAGTCTTCTTGCCCAAGTACTTCTGAGCGAGGGCGATACCAGCACCGACGGGAACCTGAGCACCGACGATACCGTTGCCACCGAAGAAGCTTGGGGTGAAGATGTGCATGGAGCCACCCTTGCCGTTGGACATGCCGTCCTGACGACCCAACAGCTCGGCGATGACGCCTTTAATGGTACCTCCACGGAGGACGGCGAAGGGGTGGCATCGATAGGAAGTGATTACACGGTCCTCGGGCGTGATAGCAGACTCCATTCCGACCGAGACAGCTTCCTGTTGTTATTTTGGAGAGAGAGCGGTAAGACATCATGTTTTCCCAAAAAATAAGACGTCGTTCTGCACGACTTGCCTGTCCGATGGCCAAGTGGCAGAAGCCACGAATCAGCTTAGCCTTGTAAAGGGCATCAGCTGCCATCTCCATTCTTCTCATGGTGGTCATCTGCTGGTACATCGTAAGCAGCATGTCCTTGGTGACCTCAACCTCGAGGGAAGGCATGTCGCAGTTGAAAGTTTGGAAGGACTCTTCATGGAGCTTCAGGTTGAAAGGTTGAGATTGCGAAGCTGGTGCGGGTTCTTTAAGGCTGGTCGTGTCTGCAGAGGTCTGCAAGGATCGCACGAACTTTTGGGAACAAGTCGGGATTGAAATTTCAGAAATTTCGACCAATCATCGAATATCGCTGAATAACTCACCGAGCGGGCTGGGATCCTTCGTGAGGCAAGACGGGCTAATGAGGCCATTTTTTTGAGGAGTAGAGAAGAGGTAAGAGGAAGAGGTTGGGGGGGAGAGAGGAAGACCGAGGAGGGGGAGGGAAAAGTGGAATGGGAGTGAACGGTGCGACATTCCGGCCCGTCCCTTTTGGGGGCTCGGACTAACAACGGACATAACACAGTCTCTCTTTCTTCCCCCATCAACTTTTTTTTTTTACCACACCCTTGCGCGAAGATGCACACAATGTCCATCAAAATTTGTCCGGCAGAGGCCAGTCCTGATCATATAGCAACAATGGATACAGGCAGTCGACGATAAGTAAAGAGTGATATAGGTAGACCATAAGGCGGTAGATAAGCGAGACTAAACGCAAAGAGAGAGACACAACAAGACATTTTAAGGCTGGTATCGCGTCCAACATAGTGACGCTTACATATAAGCCGAAACCGCTATACACGCACGAATCCAAGAAACGAAAAAGAAAAGTAAAAAAAAAAAGGTCCAAGACGAGAGAGAATAAAAGGAGAGTGTCTAATTCTTGAAAGGAATCGCAATGCAGATGCCACCGAGGATCAACGCGACGAGCACGCCGAGTAATGCACTGCGCATGACAATGTCCCATTGAGCGCGGGTGACGACAGGGCTAAAGACTTTGGTCAAGGAAGCGAATACGGCTCGCTCGCGTACGAATCGAGACCAGTGCTTGTCGTCATCTTCGTCCCGCTTCGGAGTAGCTCGAGGCAGGGTGTCGAAATCGAACTTGTAAGGAGAGGCGGAAGAAGAGCCACCGGCGCTGGAATGGGCGTTGGTCGATGTAGCGGTGATGGAAGGTTCGTAGTACGGGATGAAGCCTGCAGTTTCTGGGAGGTAGTCGGTGGACCGCGAACTCCTGTT
>WSTY01000026.1:26480-59191 GCA_019633465.1 Tulasnella sp. 417
GACGCTCATGAGGACTGGAGCCAAGCCGACGGCCATGGCTGCGAGTCCAACTGCAATGGCGAACAATCCACGCCTTCGGCCAGAGTTCTTGCAGGAACCGACGACGAATTTCATGAGGCTCTCCCTGAGCATTGCTTCGACGTGTTTTTGAACATCAGCGAGGAGGTCGGGTGAAGGAGTGGCGATGGATTGAGTGTTTTTGAGGAGTTGCTCGACGAGGTCACCAGGGAGATTGAGTTCGAGGTGGGAGGAAGGGTCGAAGAAGGTACCGCGTGCGCGGGCGAAGGATACGGTGAGCTCTGGGTTTGAAGCCTGACGCTTCTCCTCTGGAAGAGCAGCCTGGGACTCTTGCCATCTGTTGTATTCCGTGGTGTAGTCGCGGAGCCAGCAGATGAAGTACCTGTGGAAGGGGGATTTGGCTTAGCGGGTGGGGTTCAACCATAGAGGCTGAATGCTAAATGGACGTACAAATTTTCTTCGCTGCGTGCCTCGAATACGAGATAGTCTTCAAAGTCCTTTAGGGTGATGGGAGGCAGGTGCTTGCCCTCTGGTTGCGAGGGGGAAACGTCAGTCGAATTCGGAATTTAGTGGCGCGGGGGGAATACTGACCGAGAACGTCGTTGAGGGTGATATCATAGACTGGGGTGATTTTGAAGGAGCGGACTCTTCCTACGCCGCTGTGTGGAGGGAAAAGCAGACGCTGGGGGAAGGACTTGAGGTGGCTAAAGTCGTAGGCATACTTTGGAGGGCGGACAGCGCGGGGAGATCTGCGGGATTGGGAGGAAGACATGGGTGATGGTGTCCAAGGTAGGATTGATTGATTGGTGGGCGATGACGAAGCGGGCGAAAGGACAGGGAGTAAATGGGCGGAGGAGAGAGAGAGAGATGAAGAGGGAGGGGGAGGGGGATGGAGATGGAGGAGGAGAGGGCGGTCGAGGACTCGGTATCCTTGACTTTATTATTGTCTTGGGTGGGCACAAACACAAGAAATTGTCCCAAATAACCGGTACCGGCACTTTTCCCTCCTCCCATCCCATCGAACGCATCAAGTTAATGAGAGCCACTCATCTTTGAAAATGTCTTGATCCCTCTATCGGTATTTCGTATCCACCTCGCTAATCCACACCCAATCGCAGCTTATCGTCGCCGTTGTCGTCGTGCTCAACGTCGCCACCGACGACCAGAATTCACCTCTGCTGCAGTTCTCACAAGAATTGCAATAAACGCGGATGCATAAGACCCTGAACATTCCTAGGGTCGTCTGCCTAAATGTGCTTCCGATCCATCAAGCCTCTCTCCGGTCCCTGTCCCGCTGGGTATCCAACAGCTCTAACCCCAGTCCGATGGGAGCTTTTGGAAAGCGCGATGCTCGGCCCTTGCGTCGTCGGGAGCAGATCGACGACGCAAAACCCCATGGAAACGCGAGACCACCGACTCACACCGACCATCGCTCACCTCTTTCCCTCCACTTGCCCGAGCACGCAGCATCTACGCAACAACAACATCGTGCAGGGACGTTCATGACCGATATGGCTTGTGTGTGCATCGAAAGAAGAGAAGAGTTTACCACACACGCCCGATGATGTCATTTATCTTCACAAACTTTGACACTTCCTCCCTCTATTCGGACCTTCTACCTAGCCCCCCCCCTCCCCGTCGATCAAACGTCATTCCCCATCGTCTGAAGCAACCAAAGCCAGTCTCTCCTCGTCGTCTGCCCACATCGTACACACTACTGTGTGAGATGCTGCTGCACCCCCACGGGACACCTTTACGAAACTCTCTGCATCTCAAGCCACATTAGCCGGTCAGGATACCCGGGTCACTTCCTCATTTAGAAGTTACAGGGGTTTTTTCAATCGCATGACGCTTCTCGTCAGCCCCCGGAGAACTCCAAAGACACCGCCGACTGTCATTCCCGTTTAACCTTCTAAAAAAACGTTTTTTATTCGCACTGAAAAAGTGAACATTCAAAAAAAGAACGGGGGCTGCAAAGACGTCAGGTTCGCCGGTGGGACCCGGTGGCTTTCACCTCCCTTTTACACGTTTAAGTGCTCCACCTAACCGCATACGGCACAAAGTGATTCCCATATCCAGCTTCACCCTTCCTTCTAGAAACCTGCTCCACTTTGTAAAACGGCCTTGGCTGTAAATCCAAAGCCTCAATCTAACCTAATTGCTGCACTACCGCACTGTCAACCCTGCCTTCCATATCTTTAATGAGGTGACATTTCAAAGGCCAAGAACTAATTACACCACTCAAACCTGCAACACAAGGCGCTATTGAGGTCACCTTGCATCTGAACACCAAAGGAATTGCGTCAACCTGGCCTCCCGTGCCAAGAATATCCCTTGACCCCAGACTCATGCAATCGGTTGCCGCGCGAAATTAAGGGACTAGTGCAAAGCCCCACTCAGAGGCTGAACGGAGGATTTACATTTGGCTTTGATCATTGCAAGTTCCTAAACGGTGTCTTGAGACATCGCTCGTGGCCACAGCATGATAACAGTATTAATGTTGATCCTATCTAGAGTCAACCTCTGAACGTTAGCCGCATTGACTATGCGCCAAACATCATTAAAGATTATCCGGCTACTCGACACCCCAGCTGGAATAGAAAAAGAGACCTAGAATACTGCCTTCAAGGCTAGTAATAGCAATAGTTAAATAAGACTAGCCCTGCCAAGTGGAAATGTAAAGGTGGCCACAGCTGCATGCCAGCGAATTCTGTTACTTTCATCACGGAAGAGAGGCTTGTTGCTACACCCCATCGAATCGGGGCCGACGCACCCACACACATGCACAAAAAAGGGCGCCTACATCCTAACAAAATACATTTGGGAGATCACGTCAAGGGAGCTGCCTCCACTTTCGGTCGCAGCAAGCCTTTGCTAAACCCTTCGGCGATCGCCTCAAAGCCAGACTCTTGCACATTAGCCAAAAAGAGGTCCTGCTGCTGCATGAAGGCTTCGTTGTCTCTCTTAATCTCCTTGATCAGCCCATGTGCTTGCGCACAGTTCGGGCATTCCGTCTCGTGTTCACCGAGGCAGCTATTCAATTCAAGGGCTCAAGTTAGTCTTTCATTCACGACGAGGACTCGATAGACTGACCGCTGGTGATAGCTATGCTTGCACATGAAATGCACGGCGGGTAGATCCAAGGGTCCGCTGCATGCAGAACAACGGGTGACGTGGAACACTCGAGGATTGGTCGGATCGGAAAGTTCCGCAACCTCTTGCAGCTTCGCCATGGTATCCTTGCGATAAGCAGAGATCGTCTCACGATCCTGTAGAATTTCATCAACTCAGACGAGCTAACCTGGGTGAGCAAACGACCCGACTTACGGCAGAAATCTCGGCACGAGAGTCTTTGATCCGCCTCATGAGCCAATCCTTGACGAGACCCACGCTGGCAACCTCGTTTCGGCTTAATATCTGCACAACTCCTAGCGGCGGGATGATCTTCTCCTTGTCGATCTTCTCCAGGATCCCCATCACGTCCATGGTATGACGGCTAAGCAACGCGGCGGAGGACGTAAGGAAACGTAAGACGAGGGGGTACAGGTGCGGATGCGCCGGACCATAGACGGCAAGGTGGCGCAACACCTCGTCCGAAGCCCTCTTGCCGTTGGCCAGGGCCACGTTTGGTTGCGAGTTCTCCCTCTCCATCCAGAAACGTAGGATATCTTCGTACATCCCCATCTTCTCCCAGAGAATAATCAAACCATCCGTAAAGCTGTAGGTGGAGCAGATCAACAGGGCGTGGCTCTGATCGTAAGGGAAAGCCACTTCATCTTGCAAGACGGCGATCGCCTTGTTCCTTAAAGCGGCGGACGCCGAGGCATCTTGGATCTGGCCGGAGCGGGTCAAGTACAGCTCCAGGAGCGTGTTCCATACGGCGACCTGATCGGGTTTCTCCGACTCGTCCGGAGTATCCGACAGCTGGACGGGCTTCGTGGATGGCTGAATAACCGGCGGTCCGCTGGCGGGTAACCTCTGCCCCCAGCGCAGCTGGGCCAACTCCTCCAAAAACCGCACGAAATGATCGACGTGATTGACAAAGTGAGCAAAGTATTGCCGAGGGCTTGGTCGTCGGCGCGGCGGTCGTCGATTGCTGTAGGCGGCTTGGGTTGGAGGAGGCGAAGAAGCTCGTGAACTTTCACCGTCGTGATACGATCGGCGGATGGTCGGCTGTCTCTGGTGTCCCGAAGGTGTTCGATCTCCTGGGAGAGGGGAAGGTGACGCCGGTCTATCTTCGACGTCTTGGGTGGTGGCGAAACCAGTACCAGAGCATAGCTCAATCAGGACCTGGGTCGTCTCGTCAGGTAGGTTGGCCAGCATTGCCCGACCGTACCGCGCCAAATTGACCTCAGCCTTGGTGAGAAGATTAGTGTTGAGAGTCAAAAACAACGACGGGAGACGCCACTCACAGTTTCGGGGCCAAGCTCCTTCACGTATGCGAGAGCTTCCTTGTAGCTGCCAGCATCCTCGATCTGGATTCGCAAGTAATCCTCGTGACGTTTGTATTTCTTCGCCAGGTAGCTCGCGTGCTCGAAATAGCCGGCCTGTCGACAAACTCGAATGGCAGTGTCGAGGTCAAACGGCGGCTCTTGGCCGTCTCCTTTGTGCGACTCGGTTTTGATGAACGTGTCCAGCCTATCGATGTCTTTCAATTTGGTGTACGTATTGAGGAGAAGCGTGGTGTGGTCTGCATTGGCGAGGCTACGGGCGTGCAGTTCTTGAAGGTACAATGTAAGGTTATTGATGCGTTTTGCGTCGAGGAACTGCAAGTAAATAATAGAGATTATTGCCGTGTTCAAGCGCAGCGTAAATCAGACTACCTTGCGGATAACGTAGCTGGGCTGCAGGTACCCTATGGTCCTAACATATTGCTGCATAGCACCGTCATCGTCACCCTTTGAATAGAGATGATCCCCATATTGTCGATGGATGTCGGCAATGCCTGATTCATCTACGCCTGCTGTCCTTGCAACGCTGATGGCTAGGGTAAATCGAGATTGCCTAAAGAGGGTTTCCAACTTGACCGAGGTTGGCTTTTCTTCGAGATAGGACAGCTGAGAAGGGGCCAGACGCATCAGCCACTTGTCAGAAGCAAATCAGTCGGATATTACCTGGCCGTCATTAGCAAGCACATAAATTTCATCTCCTCTGAACATCACTTCTCTTACGCCTTCTTTCACAGGCCCCGAGTACGCAACAAACTTGTTTTCGACGTCAATGACAGTTATTTTGCTGATGTCCTGTTGCGAAACTAGGGCTGGCTCGGGCGCTCGAGCCACATAGTTCCGGACAGTGGCGGATATATTGGATGGCTTGGGGAAGAATGGAGGAGAGACGATTATCGCGTATGTCTTGAAGCAGTATAGGTATGATTTAGGTCCTGGATGGCGAAATTAGAAAACACGTTGGCGCGAACGATTCTAGCCTTACCTTCATAAGCGTAACAGGCGCCTCTGCCCTCTGGCCCGCACATGTAAATCGCCTCATCCCTTGCAACTGCCATCTCTTGTGTTCGACCGTACATCGAACAACATCCCAAGCCGCTCCCGACTTCGTCCACCACTGTCGGCGTGTTCCCGCTGCCTCTCCCAGAAGCAATGTAGGAAAGCACCCTGTTTGTAGTGACGATGTACAGGTACAGGACCGCGTCGGCCTTTTCACCATTTTCCTTCGATATCCGTGGCTCACGGAAGCCGAGTCCCGTTACTGGTTCGGTAGGAGCTTCATGAACCACCTTTGGTTTTGGGAGGGCGGTAAGAGAGTTGTTGCCAGAGAAAAGCGACTGGTCAAGATGCCGATAGAGCTGCACTGAGCCATCTCCAAAGCCAATAGCAAGATGAGAGAGGGAGGAAGAGAGGGCCATGGTTGAAACCTTAGAGGGAGAAACCGCAGTCAGTCTGTGCCCCGATGCGCTCGCGTTTAGCGGGACTGACAGGATGTGGCTTGTTGCCAACTTGGAGCTTCGTTGACCGCAGAAGAATAGGAGAGCCAGTTTTCTTGTCAAAGTGGTCGAGGTCCCATATCTTTAAGAGGGGAGTGCGGGACTTGTCTTCTTCCTGTGGAGTAGAGGATCAAAAATGCGCCCTCGTCGCTCTAAATGCCAATAGACATACTCCAAGAGAAACGAGGATCCCCTTGCTCTCAGCCAGGTGTGTGACTCGCCCATGCAAATGAGCTACCCAGCTGTGCTTTGGGACAAAGTCCTTGCCCAGGAGGTGGATGCTGCCATGAATATCCGCAACAAGAATCCCTGCCGAACCGGAGGCTACGGTAGAGATTTCGGGAACGTTCTAAAGAGATAGCGCTAGTGAGAGCTACAGTAAAAGTGATCATCTCGTTTCTTACCTTGAATATCTCGGGGGTGCTGCCCAGGTCGTGAGCATCCTTGACAGGCACAACATCGAAGAATGGAAATTGTTTCCACTAGCTGACGCGTGTCCCATCGTCAATATGGAATGCTAGTCGATCGAACGTGTCTGTACGTACAGCGGGGGCAGCGGCTGCTGCACTCATGGGATCACTGCTGTGGACGAGATTGGAATGAACAAACAACGCGCACCGGAATGCTTACGTCCTGCTCGCTCATTCACACAACACGCAGGGAGGCCACCGACATGCTTGACATGCATGGATACACAACAGAGGGGAAACCGAACGAGCTTTGGACGGAATACTTTCATCCAAATTAGCAAAGTTCTCCGTACGACACGCGATGAGGTTTATGAATATGTAGACAGCTCCCAACATGTGTACGTCTGGGGTTTCATAGCAAGTTAACCACAAATAATGACCGAGGCGATGGAGCCGCTACAGTCGGAGCATCCACGGGCAGGTAGCCTGTTGACTGGCGACTTTGCAGGATCCTGCGAGTGAAAAGTGGAGGATCTGGCATTAGATCCGAATGAAACATACCGTATTTAACAATGTTACACTTGGCCTCGTATTTCCGTGGCCGTTACAGTCCGTGTTCGAGTCGACAAACAAGAGCCAGAGCTCCAAAGGCCCACCCCCAAGACGCATGGCAAGTGTCTCGACACCTGAGAAAGTCGGAATCCCCTTTGCTGACTACCTGGATATCGCCCAGGATCAGGCGACATTACAGAGTTTATTAGAGAGGCTTCGGTCTTCTACAGCCTACGCCAACACGCTCGCAGGCCCACAGCCTCCAGAGCATTCGAATCCTTCTGGATCTCCTCCACTTCCCCCTGCTCCTAGTTCTCCTGAACCTCAGCCAGACACGACTCCAGAGATCCAGGCAGATTCATCCGGCGTTTCTAGCCGAATTTCGTCACTTCTTTCGCGGCTACGCCCCCAGACATCCCAAGTTTCCAATACCGAACCCTCCGTTTCACGAGTTCCCGAGCCCAAAGCCATCAATCATGCCAATGAGGATATGACTATAGGCTCTATGGTTGATGATGAAAGCGTGTATATCACTCAACCTATGCCAAAAGTAGACTATCGATCCTTGACATACGTAGAATCTCTGTCAAGGGTAGAAGAGCTGCTTAAAGACCCGCGTGCTGCGGAAGCGTTGCTCGATGTGAGTCCTAAGGACTTGGTATCTCTTGTTTCTTACCCATGCTTTATGATAGCTCAAGAAAGCCCAGGACGAGATGGAGAAGAAACTCTGGGACGGAAGGCAGTCTTTGAACCGCCGACACGAAGAGAAGGTCCACGCGGCAAAAATCACGTAGAGCTTAAGCTATATACCGGCATTAGTAACCCACTCTAATCCATCTTTTTCAGTGCTAGGATAGTCACCGGCTCGGAACAGCTCGATGAGAAAGAGGTTCAGGTTGGTCGGTTAACTCGAATGCATGGCAGGGATGTTAAATGATGAACGATTTTTAGAGACTTGTGGATGAATTGAGAAGATCCGAACGTGAATACGACCTAAAGCACGTCCTTCCGGCATGGGATGCATTGGTGCAAGAGCAACAAGCTGTGATGGAAAGCTTGGGCGTTCCCGCGATGCTTCCGAGCACAGACCTCACCGAACGAGCTCGCCAACAACGAATCATTCGAGTACTAGAGCAAGGTTTGATGGAAGAATCTTGAATAACATCTGAGAATTGGTCATCCTTGGTCTAAGAGAAATCCTGTAGAGCAGTATTAGCTTAGCGTCAGCGGGCGCCTTAATCGAAGCCTCGCTCCCGGTGTTTCATGCGTCCATGAGTCCGGAGCGTAGTCTGAAGCTTACATCGTGCTGCGGAATTTCGGGACCAAGAAGAAAAGAGCCCCGATTTCAATTTACTTTGAGCTAGCGAAATGTCAGTGTGGCGCCAATGCAATACATATGTGCGCTTTCTACCCACAGGTCTCGAACCGGCTTGCCCAAGTGCCATCTCCTCGTTTCGTCCAGACGTCGTGCTGGCCCAAGCACATGTACGTGATGTGAGAGCCATGTTCCTCTGCCTGAGCTAGGATCTTCCTCTCCTTTTCAGGTGCCTCACTTTCTTCCCAAAGCTCGTCGTGTTCATCGAGCGGAACAATGGTACTGTCAAGATGCTTAAATGCCGCGATTCGGCACCCGAGGTCATCGTTGTACCAGTCCTAGCAGTATAGTACATAATTGGTTCGTGTTCGTTCCTTGGGATTCGAAAGCACCTACGGATGAGGATTCTCCCAGCACTTTCAGACTTAGCAGCTCTAAATCGGGAAAACCCCTTGCCAATACTTCTAGGCTATTGTGGGTCCAAGTAACGGCACCGAGGCTTAACTTTTTGAGGGGAACTGCTCCGCTTCGGTAAGGTTCCAGCGCAGACTCATCCAACGCAAGGGGCCACTTGAGGTCCAGAAAGGCCTCAATATCGTGAAAGGGCCGCCCGGGAAGCAAAAGGCGAACCAGGTCCGCAGAAGCACGGATACTGCTCATCTCGGTAACGCAGTCTTTTACATCCTCGTGATATACGAACCCTCTGGCGTGATTGGAAGGGCTATCTTGGAGTGGGAAGGAGTTTGCGGGGAGCACAAATCGGGAGAGGTTTGGACATGAGCGGAGAAAGGCGAACAGAGAGGGGAGATCAGGCAGCGCTTCTGGTGAGGGGTGAACATTGAAAGATAGGAGTGATGGAAATGTAGGGGTAGAATTGCGGGCTATATATCTAAAAACGATGTCCGCCGTCCTAGGATCGAGGCTGAGCGTCTGAAGAGACGAGCATAAAAGCGGCTGGAAGAACTTCATGGCTACTGATTCATCGTCTTTCTCGAGGCAATGCTGAATCCTCAGCTTGATCAGAGGGAGAACGGCGTCTGGAATCTCGTGGGGCATTTCGGCGACCGTGAGGCCGAGCAGCGATAACTCTTGAAGATGCTGAAGATGATACAAGTGACTGTACATCTCAGGTGTGAGGTTGGAATGGAGGAGCTTCATGCGTTGTAATCCTCGCATCTGGAGGAAAACTGAGCGAATGGTTGCGGCTCGGCGTTGGCTGTCCTCCCTTTCACGATTTGTAGTCGATCTATTTCCAGAGACCACGTCTATACCCAATCCTCTAATAGTGAGGTTGGATGTCCAATTCCGACTTTCTGGTCTGGAGGAGAGGAGTTGTAGGATTCCTTCCGCCCGTCGTGGATCGGCATCGAGGAATGGGTGCATCGACAGGCGCAACGTTTCAAACAGTTTTGGCTGCGCGATGGCTCGAAAAAATTCCGAAGTTGGGCAAAGTGCCTTCAAATCTGGAAGTGAGGTGACTTTGTTGAAGTGACCGATCGTTTGATGCCACAGCTCTCTCGGTAATTGTGGAACCGTCATGGTCTGAAAGGTCTAAGATTGAACAAGAAAGATTTGGAATAGCACAATCAGTAAGAGGCATCGTATTAGAAATACGGTAATTAACGTGATGAATTCTGAGGGAGGGCCGGCGTCTGGCTTTGTTGGGCCGTATTTGCCTACTGCTGAAGTAATCTGTGAGAGCCAACGGCTCCAAGACTGACAATCTTTCTACATCCCTCACTTTCCACACCCTCGACTCCCCACTGCCACAAAATGGTTGACGATTATCCTATGAACGATGAAGTAGACCGGGATGCGGAGATGGATGACTACGATGGTTACTACGATGATGCGGCCATGGTTGATGAAAGCGGTGGTGGAAACGCTCAACTCAAAGAATACGATATGGAGGGAGACATTGAGGCTGAATACGAAGAGCCAATGATGCTAGCAGAACCTGCAGACGGCATGATCACAGAGCAGCCGGCTCCGACTACCGCTCCCGTAGCGGGTATTCCTGCCATAGAAGGGCCGGCTGCAGCACCATCGCCAGCAGACGTTCCAATCCTGCCCGCCGCAACAACAACAGCAGCCCCTCAACCCCTCCCCACACCCCCTCAGCCAACTCCTGGCCCTGTTTCCACGGACCTACCCACCGTCGTCTTCTCAAATGTGCCAGTGGAAGCCCCTACAGTCCCCACCCCGGTAACTCCAGCTGTGGAGACTACCTCGAACCCTATCGCCACTTTAGTCACGCCCGAACCTCAAAATCCGTCGCCTCCAACAGAAATCGTATCGACTACACCAGCAACCGAAGCCAAGCTTGCACCAGAACCACAAGTTGAAGCACCGTCAAAGCAAGAAGAATCGATTCCGACGCCCCCGGCCGAGCCCTCTCAGAATCTTGAAGCCGTTGCCAACGCTGTCGAGGCACCCCCCAGTATCAAAGAGCCTTCCCAACCCCCGCAATCAGTTGAAGAGACTGTTCAGGCGCTTGTCCAAAATCTGCCGACTGTCGTCATACCGCACATCACGCTGTATTACGATGAACAAGCCTTCATCCTCTTTGCACCCCATTCCGAAACTGAAAATTCTTCCCCATCACTGCTCTCCGGCAAACCCGAACTTTTTGTGGCACCTCTCAGCCAATTCCTCCGTGCCTTACGCCAGCAAGAGACGCAGCACTTCCCCGAAGGGGAGGACTTTGTCTTTGGTCTTGACTACCCAGATCTTGACCTCTGTATTGATGAAGTGAGGATAACATTCTTGCCCTTTGCCCTCTGCTCTAACGTACAATCAACATTCAGAACTCAAAATACGCCACAACCTATTCGCTCCAAGATTTCTGTGACGCACTAGTTGCTTGCAACCACACAAACATCGCCCTCACCCTCTATCAAGTCACTGACTTCGAACACTCTTTGAAGCAACGCTTAAGTGGTGAGGACTTTTATGCTCAACTCGATTTCTCCTGGAACTAATGGGCGTCCTGTAAAAGGCATTGCACCAGAGTTTCCACCTGAGAGCACCGCCCCCTTGGAGCCTTCAACAGATCAACCCGAAGTCCAAGTGCATATACCAGAAACTTTGGTCCTTCAGCCAGATCAAGCCGAAGAATCACCTGCCCCCAGAGCGGAACCTACATCAGAACCCTCAGCTCCTGAAGAGGATCCTAGTCAAAGTCAACCTCAGGAAATCCAAGCATCCCAGGTCGAATTTGAGCGCGGGCCGACGGAGCAGCAGATAGCCAGTATCCCTGAAAACGAAGCTACAACGATTGACGTCACTGTCACTGAAGTTTCCGTCGAAGTCCCAGCAACCGAACTTCCCGCTGAAGTCGAAGAACATGACGACGAAGCTGAGGACCCTGAAGCCGTATATGAAGTCGACGAGCTCGAGGATGGAGATCCTGGGGAGCCGGTCCCGGCTGACGATACCCAAACCAGCTCCAACGATATGTCGGGTCATGCAGCCGAGGGCACGGTCGATGAGAGCGCGGAATCCAGTGCTACGTTAGAATCAAGCGTTCATGGTATGTGTGCTGTGGCCCGCAGTGCTGACTTTGATTTGCTAATTCTAAGCGTGTCGTCTGACAGGTGGAGTGGAACTAGGATATGACCCAGAAGACGGCCACCCTGCAGATCAGCCTAACGGAGCTCACGACATCCCCCAAACCGAGTCAGTGCTAGAAGCCGCCACGGAAAGCCACTCGACGAACCGTCAGTCTTGCTGCCAAAGAGGATTCTTGGCGATTCCTGACATATCTCATTCACTAGAAGAACCCTCAGCGCACGAGTCTGAGGAAGTCGTAGAATCCCAATCACAAGCTAACAGCCAGGAGCACGATGACGCCGCCAGCGAGCACGATGAATTGGATGATTCTGAAGCCCGTGAGTAGAGGTGTTGAGGCTGCTGGAGATCCCTATCTCACGACACTCGCTTTCAAAGAGGAACTACCATTGGAGAAACTTGACCAAACGTCAGCACAGGAAGATGGCCAATCTGTAGCACTACAGACCGGCTCGTCGCCTGGCACTTCTGAGTATGAGGTGTACGAAGAGTATGAAGAATACGAAGAAGCCGAGGACCAAGGCGAATCTACAGCTTATCCAGAGGAAGATATTAGTCACGACGCCCAATTAGTTGGCCAACAGCACACCTCTCCCAGTAACGACCCCGCAAAGACGCCGCCAGTGTCCACAGTTACTCGGATCACCCCTCCCGGCAAAAGGACATTGGAAGAAAGGGATGCCGAGGACGAATATGATTACAGTCTCGATGAGCCCTATGGTGAGCAGATTTCTAAATCGCGTTGTTCGTGCTTCCCTGATGGTTGTGTCAATAGAAACGGACGCGAAGCGAGCAAGGGTGGAATGATTCATGCGAATCCTTTGCTCGACGCTTGACCGCTTACCACCTCCTAACCCCATCCCGGATCTTGTCTACGGGATGACAAGATTTGGATTCCCGATGTCTCTCACAAGCGCGCCTTTTGACTCTAGTTGCTTAATGCTCACCATTTACAGCTTCAAAGCGAATGCGCCGCAACATGTTCAATAAGTAAGAAGTCCGTGCCTATGCTAACGTTTTATTTTTTTTTCTACTCTGCAGGTCTCAGAACTTTTGGCCTCGAATCCCAGTTGCTTTCGTAGATTATTGCCTGCTGTTTCGTTTTTCTTTATATCCGGTCTGATTTTTTCCCTCCTTATTGCTTGATTTCCTGCCGCGACCACGGTTGCCCAAGTCGTAGCACGTCGTTGTTCATGCAACCTTATGTGTCTTATACTACACCACGCTGAACTGTGAACAGAGTTGGTCTCGGGTTCTCTCGTGTCTGCGGCGGCCCGGAATTTCATCGCGTGACACGAGACTTCTCTTGCTTCCGTTCCCTCCTCGGAACCCTCCAGTTCCACCACCACCATGTCTACCCAACCAACACTGCCCATCAGTCCCGAGTCTCAGGTCCAGGCAGCGAGGGAGTCTCTGCTGAAGCAAAGCGCTTTCAGAGGTAAGCCATGACACGGACTGGTCGAGTGATGACGCAGCTGGAGCTCCCATGTTCAGGGTTTCAATACGCCTCCATCGCGGCCGCCCCAGCATACATTATCTTGACTCTCGTCAGGCGACGGCCATTAACCATAAACTCGACTCTTGCTGCCACATGGACTGGCGGGTTGACGGGGGCTGCTGCGGGTTATGGCGTGGCTTATTGGAATTACAAGGATCTCCACGATGTCAAAGTGACCGAGGCTTGGGCGATGTTGGCATATAACGTGCGTTCAATCATGAAAAATTGCAGCTCGTACTTTACTAAAGAGCATCACGATCACCAGAGGCAGCAAGTCAGGTTGAACGACTATTCGACAGTGGGGGCCGTTGTTGGTGCCCTGCTTGTACCAGCCGTTTTCTACAAACGAGCACGACTTCCACATGCAGTTTTGGGAGGTGCATCCCTCGGAGCTGGTGCCGGCGCCATAACTCACTACTGGCAAGGAGCACAGGAATATCGAGGCATTTCCAACCTTCCCAGGGATCATAGCTCTCCAATTGCCAAAACCCCTGTGGTCGTCCCGGCAACCCCAGTTTCAGGCGAACGAACATCATGACATTCCAGCAGGGATATTGCATGTTCCTTCTAGGGCTGACTTTTTTTCAAAACGACCTTTTAATATTACTATCTAGCCGCCTATATATACCGCCTGTAACCATCGTTCGGACGTCGATACCAAAGGCTGGAAGCAGATGACCCCCTCCAACTATCTGAGTGATCTTCCCGAGCGCCAACCGCTGCTAACGCTCAGGTTCGGGGTCACCCAGCATGTCTCTTAAAATGAAGACATTTTCCTCCACCCGCATCGCTAGCACATGTAGCCGCTCCTGCTTTTCTTCCCATTCGTTCAGGACCGCCAAGTCATGCCGGTTGAGTAAGTGTTCTTGCCCATTCAAATCGGTCCTATCCCGTTTGTCAAGAGAGGGCCGGACTTGTGACTCTTCCTCGGTGGTCCGAGCAACAATGTTGGCTAGGGTTTGATAAAGCGCGGAGAGAAGGTTGGAGTAGGCTTTGGCTAGGTCGACGTACCTGAGATGATGCCCGTTTTGTCAGTAGTCCAAGGGACCAGCAACACAGAGGCGTACCAGAGGTAGTACGTTCGTGACGGATTGCGATCAGCAGACTTGGGTACCTCCTGCAAAGATACTAGGGAGGCAGCGGAAAGTCTCGTTAAAAGCGGTCGAAGCACGTTTGGGGCGATCAGAGCCACTTTCGACAACTAGAGGAAGCCACATCAATTACTGCACTCGATGGAACGCGAAAATCGGCTCACATGCTTCTCGTCCATCTTGCCCTTGTCGATCAAAATCCTAATAACCTTTACGGCATCGTCCCCGAAGCGTTCTCTAACGTTACTTTCGTATACTCTCTGCTTCAGCCTCCTTCCAATTCGATCAAATTCAACTGTCACTCGACCGCTTCCCCCACCTCCACCCGAGACTTGAGCCATGAAGGCGGAAGCCACCCCGGCCGGCGTGTGGTTATCGTCGTTACAGAGCAGGGCAACGTAGTCTTTTACAGATGGGCTATAAGACTTTTTGGATGTGCGTATGCCGTTGAGGAGAACCGAGGTTGACGAAAGTTTCGACGATATATCATGCTGCCCGACAGGTTCTACGAACATCGTAAATGACGTGTGAAGGAATTTCTCTCGGAAGGCGCTGACCTGAACGAAAGTCGAGAAGATTTAGCTGCCTGTCTTCTGAGGCTTGCAAAGCAGCTCTTAAGACTTCAGCCGTTTGCGCATTGTAGCGGTGGAGAGCGGCTTCAATGATGATCTGAAGAACAATTAGTGCGCGGGTCGGGCCTCGATCGAATCAAGGGCGTACTTCATTACGAATACATGTGTTGAGTTTTGGATAGTTGACCTTGAAGAAAACATCCTCCTGAGAAACAGCAATAGTTGAGATGTGAGACGGTCCAGTACGAACCTGCGAGATCTCAGCTCACATTGACAACCCTCTCGTCTTCTGTCAGAGTCTTTTTCTGTTGCACTGTATCAGAAATTAAGATGTATACCAGATGGAAGGTATCAGACCTTGGTGGACCTGGTTTCTTCGACTGTAGGGCGACGGACCTAGGCAGCGAAGAGCAACAGGATCAGCGACGAAAGGTTAAATAAAGGGGCTACTAAGCGTACCATTCCAAGTGCATCGGCTTCCTCTTCTTCCTGTTGAATCTTCTTGGCTGCCATCATCTTGATCTCCACAAGATCTTTCGGTGTTAGGATCGAGTTGCCGCCCCCGTTTGCCCTTTCTCGTTTACATTGTGCCTCGTGTTGAATTAATCTATCTCTAGGAGAGATTTGTGACTTTGGGGTACATGGCTTAAGGTATTTTTGGTCTACAAGTGTGTGAAAGGCGAAGCGATATTTCTTGACCTCTGTGGATGCGAAGAGCGGGAAGGTATCTCAGACGCTGGAGAGGCACGAACGTGAAAATCAAGGTGCGTACGTTTCGGATCTTCAAAAGCAAGGGTTTCTATGACCTGCCCGACTCTCAGCTTGCCGTTGTCCAAGATGAATGAAAGGACCTCTGCAGCCTGGGGGACGATGGTTCAGTTGGAGTTCAAAGGCGAGGCCGAACCGAAGAAAACCTACCGTATCGCCAAGCTTATCTCGCACAATCATTATGTATCTCCCAAACCTTAGTCTTGAAACAGGCTCTTCCCAATTGATCTCGTACACTTCTCCGTCGATTTCATCCTCGGCGTGCCACACGATGTTGTGTTGGACGAGGATAAGGAGAGCTAGGCGGACTTCTCGTGGAGACACTCCTGGAGTGAGGCGAACTAGCTGTGGAAGTGGAAGCCGCCCGCGGATCAGAAGCGTCGATGCCACTTGCTGGAGAGATATAATCCCGGTAAGCAAGGGAGACGAGCAAGGGATCCGAATGTTTGGGACAACTCACGGCGGTCACAGGCCCAAAATGTGCATTAATGATATGATAACAAAGCCTCACTGTTTGCTTTTCTGCCATCTAAGGATGAAAGTGAGATGCAGTGATTTACGGGGCCGACGGCTGGAAAGAAATTCAAGACAGGGACTGTCGAACCGCGGGAATGATTCTCGGTGACTCTTTTGGCCATCACACGGACCAAAAGACAGCAAGCCACCTAGCATTGGGACATTGATGGTTTCGATGGTGCTTGACAGAAGAATGTCACAGGAAGTCGCTTTGTTTGAATTTGCCCCTGTTGAGAGATCCAGTTGACTAGAGGAATTTCGTACTATTCGTTCGAGAACCACGAGCGTCGCCTCCTGTTCAAAGAACGAATTGCTACTTAAAAGGAAGTCATCTTGATAACCGGGGCTCTCGAAATACAGACCTAACGTGGAAGGTGAGGTGTACTTCACCCTTCAGTTGACAATATCCCCGAAACGCGCCATTGAAGATGTCTGGAAGAGTTCGAGGTTGACTTGTCAGTTGTGCACAATATCTTGGCGCAAAGACGCACTTCTAGGTGCCTGCGAATGTGGACGTAAGAATTGCATGGTTTATGGAAGCCTGAGGGCTCGTCTCGCTGGGGGCGAACTCACACCCCGGGGAACACCAAGGTAGAAAACCGATCGCATTAGAAAGCGGAAGCATAAAACTTGGCAAGGCAAGGTGGACCAAGCACCACTAATTACACTTGGGACTTTCTTTTCTCTTGTAACGAGGTGCACTTTTTCTTCGAGTGAATCGAACGTCTGTGGGAGAATCCCGAATGTCATTCTTGCTGGACGCCTAAATCGCCCGTTTCTTCTCCTTCCCACTTATCCACGCCTCCCAACATCAGATCATGGAAATTTCAGCTCAAATCCACACAGAGCGGCACGAAACGCCATAGCATGCCGTCCTTGTACTGTCTGTTATATCCGAGAAGTTCCCCACGATCGCGCAGCCGGGGCTCCTCCACAGTCTTAATAGACGAATGGGGCATGCTAATATAGAAAACCCAACAAACTGGTAACGGGAATATCCCGATCACCCAGCGTGCCATCCGGGAATCGGACCTGCCCAGAGCAATTGGGATCTCCGGTAAATTACAGCTTCGAACGTTCAGTTTTCAGTTCCGAACACTCCGAAGCGCCAGTATCTCTTTATTATATTTATGTAATGTAATAGAGCTTATTCCCTTGGGCTCTGTCTCGAGGATGGAGGCGCCCGTGCTCTCTGCGGAGATCCGCCGCTCCTCGTACTTTGGCAACATAGAGTGGCTTTGAGCTTAGAGGCGCCCTAGTGAATCCTCATCAGCCTCCAAAGATGTGAATTGACACCATCATATTTAAAAGATGTAGATGATTTGATGGACTTATTAAAGCACCTCTATTCGGCCGACGCTTCTCGGAATGATAGCCGGCGCCTACTGGCCACAGGGTCTAATAGCTTGTAATGAACTTTCAACGAAAGAACAAGCTTTAATGTACCTCTTTTCCTTGATCTACTTCCGGAGAGGACACGGTAACAGGCTCCTAAAGTTCCCCGTCCGTCGATCGTGGAGGCCGTTCCAAACCTTAGCCCTCCCCCGGAGTATCCTTGGTCCCGTGACCAGGCAATAGATGCTCATGTCCAAACTCACCAACTTGATTGCTGTCAAACGCACGGAAGAGTTCGGATCTCGGTTCAACGTCTCCGTTGGGTCCTTTGCGGGGTGCGCTTTTCAGGAGCTTTCCGTCGAGCTCACAAGGTCGTTCAGGGGTCTGATGGTGGCTCTGCGAGACTGTGCGAGCAACCCGGTTACGATAGGGAATCTAGACGCAGTGAGGCAGGTGGACAATTCTCAGATTCGTTGTTTTCGAGGCGCGCGAAGTTGCCAGTGCGGGGGGCGGCAGGACCTGTAAAAGGGGTGCCGTTTAATCACCAGAAGAAAAAAAAAAAACTCGTGGGTATTCCGAACGTTTCAAATTTGTTTCCGGAGGGACACCAAAGGGCTTGCAGAGGGGTACTAGGGTTTGATCAAAACCCTGAGGCTTTTGTCCCGGCAGTGGCATGATATCGAGGCTTGCGAATAGACTAGAGGATGGGGGGTAATATATTTTGAGAGTGGTCATCCGGTCGGCATCTATGTAATATCTCGCCCCGTGGCACTCAGTAAACTTTGCTGGATAGCTCGAGGGGGAGGAAGGGGTCCTGGGAAACCGATTTCCAGGTGAGGCACTGAAGATATCGATGCTATTGTTATCTAATGCTATAGGAGACCGATGACTGGTGCCGTGCGTTTGGTGTTGGACTAGAAATATATGGTCTAGGGCGTCCGCGTTATGCAGACCAAGTGTTATGGGGCGAAATACGCAACGAATCCGATGAACGAGCCTGAGACGGGATCACATCGCGAATCTAATAAACGAACTAAAGGAGCTCATATCATTTAGGATGGATAAGTCTGTTCCTGGCTTCTAAAGTGCGTCCGGGAAACACCGATCAAAGGTGCAACTCGGAAAACGGAGAACTATCCCACTCACTCGGATCGGCCCAACCGGCCTTGCAGACGGCATCAGGCTAGGGGAGTTTGTTAGCACATCCCACGACTCAAAAAAGTGCTGCGCAAGGTGGACGAGAGAGTGTCGAGCTGTTTCGTCGGTGATCCGAAAATATAGCCTTGGGGGATGACCCCCAAAACCAATGGAAAGCGAGTGAGAGCGGAATCCTTGATGCGATCCGGCAAGGCTGATCGGTGATTGGAAATTCGAACCTCGGAAGTCGCTGCCCATGGTGCAAACCGCTTGGGTGGACATTGGGGTGGGCACGGGATAAGCGGCTCGGCTGAAAGCATAACCGATGGGGAAGAAAAACGGCCCAAATACTAGTCTAGGTATGGATTTTGCTAGATGGGCGTATGGTCAACGTTAAGCTGCGTAATACTATAGGCAGGCGTATAAGCGGAGGATGGTGCTGCGTGGGGATGTACGCTTATTTGCGGCGACCCTGAATAGGCTCGATCGGGACGTGGTGACGTGAAGTGGTTGCTGTTGACGACAAACATGTGGGATGTCCCCCTTGCTGCGGACCTTAGAGGTAAGACGTCATCTAGGTATATCTGGGAGTCATCTTCGAAGAAGAAGGGGGAAAGGAAAAAAAAAAAGAAGGTATTTCTGGGCATCAAGCCGGGCATTGAAGCCGGAAAAGGCATGACCGGCATCGTCCAAGATAGCGGGGTGTGATGAAAACGTGCAGCGTTTTCCCCTGGCTCGAGGTTGGTAAAACACGGCATGGGCTCGTTCTGGAAATGATCTGCAGAGACTAAGACGAAAAGGAAGGAGGCAGAGAGGACGGTGAAGAGAGATGTGGTTGGTCAGGGGTAGATTGTCTTATCTCCGAGACACGCCGACAACGATCCACAACACACTTCCTCGCTCATTCCTGGGCTTGATGTCATGCACTGGACGAGGAGTTGAGGCACCCGAGGACGGAGAGGTTGAGTGGAATTACTTCGTAGTCGCCCAATGTCGGGTGCGGCGTGGCTCCGATTTCTGTACGCTTTTCTGGGCAGTGTTCGAGTGCGGACAAGAGAAGCTCAGGGCCAGACGATGTCGGGGTGTGCCTTGAAGTTCACGAAGAGTTTGTGGTTAACCGGTGCAATGGTAAGTAGAATTTGGTGTAACGTGTCGTCTGTGGGGCCATTTGCTTTGCTACCTCACTTTGCCTGTCTCCGCCGACCGTCCACTACGCTCGCTCGTCGTCGTGGCCAGCGACCGCGATGGGTTCAGACGGGGCGTTGACGATGAGTGGTGATGATGGGATGGCGAGTGGGGTGTATGTACGTGGCACCGAGATATGTGTATGAGGATATGATAATTTGGGGAGACCTCCAGAGTGCAAGGCCTGTGCCTGAATGTTAGACCCCGGCGGAATAAAGCAGGACGAATATTGTCTTTGGAGAATTTTAGCGGACTTCTCATCGACATCCAACGGTGATTTCGGACGTGTTCATCGCAAGTATTAGATGTGAGAATGTGGACATATGCCAAGTAAAGCAAAAGAGAAGGGTTTGGTGCGAGGGAGAGGGTTTGTGGATGGAAATGATGGGTTCAGGCACACACACACCTTGGCTCTCGTCCTCTGCCGGGTAACAACCTCGTATTTCATTTCTTCTCTCTCCCCCCCTCCTTTTGCCTTTTCATCCTCTCCCATACCCTCCCCTCCCTCCTTCTCTCTCTCTCCCTCCCTCCCTCTTCATCCCCTCCTCCTCCTCCTCTTGCGCTACATCTCTCCCTTCTTTCATCTTGCCAGCTATCTATATTTGCACTCGGGCATCAACACCGTCCCAGTCCAAATCCCAACGGACAACTTGGATCCTCCGAAAATCCTCCAAAAAATCCACCCACATATCAACAACCAATCTACCTGGACAGCAACCATCCTGAACAATGTCCCGCCAGCCCCCATCCTCTCAAGGCGGCGACAGTCGTCCTTACACCGCGACCACAGACGCCAGCTACGACTACGACGACCAGCGTCCAAGCACATCCGCAGGAGGCGCCCAATGGACATATCCCGCCTCCCGTCCAACCACTTCACGAGCTGGAAAAAGCAGAGGAAAGAGCAGTAGAGGCTATACAGCAGGAACAGAAGGCGACTACATCGAGGAAGAGGAAGAATGGGAAGAGAGCGAGGACGAGGACGTTTTCACTTATCTACCCCCCGACACTACCCAGCAACAACAGCTACAGCAACTACAAAACCAGCAACAAGCACAGCTTCAAGCAGCAGCAGCAGCAGCTCAGCAGCAGAAGCAGCGAACCCAAGTAGAGCCAGCGTCTTTTGCCTATGCACGTCCAGCCACCGGCGCAGACCCCTCCGTCCCCGTACCAACTGGCTCAGCAACCGGACCACCAACTTCTGCCCAAGAGAGCGCACCAAGCTCAGCTGCAAATCATCCTGCGGGTACGACAGTGTCCACTCCTTATTCTCCGGGTTCACCTAAAACTCCCTCTTCAGCGGCTGCACCTCGTCAACAACAAACACCAGCCCAGTCCCGTTTACCGCCCGTCGAATCTCCACCTGATACCACGTCCACCGCTCCCCCATTCGCCTTCGATGTAGGCGCCGGAGGTCAACATTACACCGAATCCTACGGCATGACCCCCCTTTCAACCTCGGGTGGGCCCGCAATGTCCGCCGTCAGTGGAAGCAGAGAGCATCACGTGTCGTTACCAACAGCGACCTCTCGCATCTCCTCCGAGTATGGAGCCTACACCATGAGCGCACCAATGACTGGAGATACGAACGGCGGAATGACAAGCGGCGCTTACACCTCCAGGGACCGCTCGTTTGACGATACCGAATTGAGATATCGGCCAGATTCCAAGAGAACCAAGGGGTCCAGTTCGGGGGACAGCGGTGAGGTTAGAACAGGGAGGGAGTCTATCAAGTACGTATTTTTCTGGCTCAGTATCTTCTTGGCTACCTTCGGGTGGGTCGGATTAGCCGCCGAAACTAACCTTCGTATTCTGCTCCCCCTTTTCTTCGTAACGACCTTGGCGTTCCTAGAACCGACCTCTCAATCTCCAATGCGCCTTACACCCCCACCTTGCCGTCAACGCCGGACACCCGGATAGGCCGGCAGCACCACATCATGTACACCGAAGACGGCGAGCTGGAGGATTCCCCTTACCCAGAAGTCCGCGCATCCGTATCCAATACGGACGATCCCGAAATGCCCGCTCTGACGTTCCGAGCGTGGTTCGTGGGCCTGCTGCTCTGCATCGTCGGAGCAGCCTTGAACATGTTCTTCACGCTGCGGTACCCCGCTCCTTACGTCTCGCCATTGATTTTGCTGTGAGTTGTTTTTTTAAGGGGATCCCGCACCGCCTGATTGCTCACCCACTCGACTGGCAACAGACTTCTTGCTTTCCCCATCGGAAAGACTCTGGCCTACATCATGCCCATTCAGTCTTGGTTGATCCCTTCAAACATTCCTTTAATCGGAGGCAAAGAGTTCAGTTTCAACCCCGGTCCGTTCAACATCAAGGAACACGTCTTGGTTTACGTCATGGCAAACGTTGCTATTAACCCACCCTACGGCATGAACATTGTCATCGTGGCGGATAAAAAGTACAATTATCCACTTGGCACCGGGTGAGTCCATTTGCTAATTTCACCGCCAGCGACATGTGAAAGCTGATTCGCATGGCCCTCTTCTAGGTTTACGTTCCTCCTCCTTCTTGCAACCCAGATAACGGGATTCTCATTGGCTGGGATCTGTCGGCGATTCCTCGTCTGGCCCGCTAGTCTGATCTGGCCCGCCAACTTGGTCACTTGCACCCTGTTGAACACCCTGCATGCGGAAGACGAGGAGGTCGAGGGTGGTGGAATTACGAGATATAGATTCTTCATCTACGTCGCACCCATGGCGTTCCTGTATTACTTCCTCCCAGGTGCGTCCATGTGTCGGAGTCGGGACCGAAAGGATTTCAGAAACTGATCCCCTAGTCAACAGGATTCCTCTTCACCGGACTCTCATACTTTGCGTTTATCTGCTGGATCCGTCCCAATAACATCGTCGTCAACCAGCTGTTTGGTGCTGCCACCGGTCTGGGCATGGGCATCCTCAACTTTGACTGGAACCAGATCGCCTACATCGGATCCCCGCTCATGGTTCCCTGGTGGGCGGAAGTGCACATTTTCATCGGATTCGTATTCTTCTACTGGATTTTGGTGCCAATCATCTACTATAAGGACGTACGTGGACGGAACGACTTAGCGCTCGGGGGTTTGCATACTGATGTCGGTTGATCTGCGCGTTTAGATCTGGAAGACTGGTCATCTCCCTCTCGCATCCAATGGCGCTTGGGATAGGTTCGCCAGCCCATACGACATCGACCGCGTCATCACTCCCGATATGAGTTTGAACGTCACCGCGTATGATGAATACTCCCCCTTGTACTTGTCCGCCACCTACGCCATGACATATCTCATCGCGTTCATGCTTTCGACCGCGATCCTGGTTCACACGTTCTTGTACCACGGCCGAGCGATGTGGAATGGCTTGCGAAAGCTCAAGACGGAGGATGAGGACATCCATGCCAAGTTGATGAGGAACTACCCCGAAGTTCCCGACTGGTGGTATGCCACCATATTTGTGGTCTTCTTCCTGTTCTCGATCGGTGCCGTTTTGGTGGGTTGCGAAGAATATTGTGTTGTTTTGAATCCGCGAGGGGCTGACAGGTTACTGCTGATTAGATCAAGGATGTCGACACTCCCGTTTGGACCCTTTTCCTCGCAATCATCCTCCCGATCATCTATGTCGTCCCATCTGCATACGTCTACGCCATGACGGGTCAACCCGTGGGCATCAACTTGCTCGCGGAAACCATTCCCGGTGCACTGCTACCGAACCGTCCCATTGCCAACATGGTCCTCAAGTGCTACTCGGTGCAAACGATGCAAGTCGCTTTGGCCTTTACCCAGGATCTTAAACTTGGTCATTATATGAAGGTGCCTCCACGCGCAACGTTCATGGGTTAGTGGGAAGCGCCCTTTTTGGACCAATTATCACTTGCTCACTGTTCTGGTTCCTAATAGTACAAGGCGTTGCTACGGTCATTGCCGTCGTTGTTCAAGTCGGTGTCAAACAATGGTTGTTCGCGTCAGTTCCGGATATCTGCAGCCCTCGACAAGCTAGCCACTTGAGTTGCCCCAGCAACGAGGTGTTTTACGCTGCATCGGTCATTTGGTACGTTCCCTATGCGCCTCTCCCCGGCGTTTGACTAATGTCTCGTCGCTTCTGTAATCCAGGGGTTTGATCGGTCCCAGTCGACAATTCGGCCCGGGGCAACTGTACTACGTCCAGGTTTTCGCTCTTATCATTGGCGCCTTTCTCCCTATTCCATTCTGGTGGTGGCAGAGGAAGAACCCTAAATCAGTTCTCCGATATGTGGTAAGTGCGTTTTGGACTTGGTCCGACATGGTTCCTCACCACTCGAGCAACTTTTACTAGAACATTCCGGTTCTATTGAACGGACCTACCTTCATCCCACCAGCCACCGGAATCAACTTTTCCGCATGGTTTTCAGTTGGTTTCGTCTTCCGTAAGTACCCCGTTTGTTTAGCATTGTTGCCACCGGCTAAAGCTGTAATCGATGCGCAGAGTACCTTGTCAGGACGAGGAACTTCAGATGGTGGTCCAAATTCAACTATATCCTTAGCGCTGCATTGGATTCGGGCACCATCTTTGGGGTCGTGTTTGTCTTCTTGACGCTGCAGCTACCCAAGGACGGCAAGCTCAAATTGGACTGGTGGGGTAACACGGTATGGCAGAACAGTACGTCTTTTTTTTTTGTCTTGCTCCTCCTGTGATATCCTAACCGCCATCTCTTTATAACAGCTGCCGACGCCATGGGAACGCCATACTTCTCTACCGACCCAGACGTCGGATTCTAAAAATAACACTTTTATGCGCTATCTCTATTCAACGATTTATCTTTCCTGTTGAAATAAATTTCTTGTGACCCAGACCTTCTTTTGTCAACTGTTTTCGTTCCCGCTCTCCTCTTATTGTCGGATCTATCGTTCATTCGCGTTTATTTGGGTTTCTCTATATGTGGCCGTCTCGTATAGATGAGGAATGTATGATACAGAGTTCGAAGACGTGCAAAGACACAGGAGGAATCTGGGTAGCGACATAAGTTACGAACTACGAGGGAACAGATGCGGGTTGAGCATCAGGAGCTTCTGCAGGAGGCGGTGGTGGTGAAGGAACCAGCTCATCCAGGAAACCGGGCAGGAAGGCATCGAGTTGTTGCTTTGTGGACTCCCAATATTGAATCTGTGTCTGCGTGCGACTGTCTGGGTGATCCGGTGGAAGTAGGACTTGTGATGCATTCAGGACAAGAACGACGTTTTTCAGTGACTCGGGAATTGCTTCGTACTGTTGAAGCGCTTAGCGTGAGCAGAAAGATCAGTCAGAAGGGTCTGTCAACTCACCGCTTGGTCTCGCTTCCCGCTGTGTATAACACGGTCCATCATCTTGAGGAGGGACAACCACAGCTCCAATGTGTCACCTGCACTATCTTGTGAACGGACACTAAAGTGAAGGAACGACTTGCACGCTAGAGCAGACACGCGAAGCCGCCCTTCCCCCATCCCTTGTGGATCTTTTACGTAGACCTGAGGCTTCAAAAGTTCTTCCAGGATGGGGAACAAAACCCGATCAAATAGAATCTTGAAGTCGAATCCAGCTTGAGCACCGGCAGAAAATTGCGTGCTAAGGAAAATCCTCTGCAGGTGGCCAAGCGATGCATGGCGAACCTCCTTGCAGGCGCTTGAGGACTGCCGGCTTAGAACACCCAGAGGAAGCATCCAGAAATGCGACCACGCTTGGAGATTTTTGTAAATTCAGTGCAGGTAAATTATCTCGAGAGTTCCTAACGCATACCTTCGGATTCAGAAAGCGTCGAGCGTTCGATGAAGTCCGGAATGTATTTTTTCAAGTCTGCCACAGCATCGATTGCCTTCGTCCCTCTTTCGATTGCCGGTTCGCTGTAACGGAAGCGTTAGATTTCTGGTGAGCAGGGGGCGAGAAACGATCGTACAGGTTCAACGGCGTGGCCACCTGTCGTCGAGGCTCCGAGTGTTTGCCTTCAGCCGCTTGTCCTGCGGCACCAGCAAATGTTTCCAGCAAGGATGTCAAAGCAGCAATGTTTTCAGGTGTTACAGTTTGCTCGCTCTCTCGCCCAATCAAATCCATAATCAGAGCGAACGAGATTTTAACAGCCGCCGGGTGCGACATTGTACTCCGAAGCAAGGCGGACACGAGTCCCCATTCTGTGGCGGAACTGGGAAAGGTTTTCAGTGCGAGATATACCGGATATAAAGAACTAACGCACCTCATGATACCGTAGTGTTCTTTGACCAGGCGAGCAAGCCCCGTGGCAAGTTGTTCAGCCACGGCGTTTGTCACGATCGGGGGGAGTCCGCGCAGGAGATCAATCGAAACGTAGACTTGATCTCGTAGAGACGACTAAAGGATACATGTCAGCCCGCTCACTGGCTGGAGGCGGACCAGGCTCACCTGTTCTGCGAGGATGAGACCTAAACGCAGCAGGCCGACCACGGCTCTCTCAATCAAGATGATACCAAAGCGTTCCGCCGCCTTTAAAAGACCTGATATGTGTTCAAAGACTATAGGCCTAGAAACGCAAATAAGCATCTCCGAGTGGACGGCAAGATCGATACCATACCATGTTTCTTCTATATGTGCCTTGGTCTGGCATGTCACACTAACCATAGTCTCCAGGAGGAATACCGACGTTGGGTCATATGGTAGAGGTCCCTTGGGAAGCTCGGTCCTCGAATTCGTAGACGGGACTGGGTCCGTAATAATTTCGTCCACAAGGATATCCACGGTGCGGCGGTCAGCTAAAACTTGAAGTGCACGCAAAGCTGCTACGAGTGCTTCTACATCGAGCGTCCTACGGTGTACAAGGGTTACTGACAAAATGGGTGAGGAAGGGACACGAGATAACGCACATGATTTGACCGTAAATTTCGTCAATTTTGCAAGACGAAATGCAATCCATTGTTGAAAGTGTATTCTCGATGTCGTCCTTGGAGGGTTCCCAGCCAGCGAGTGAATCGGAGCTTGAACCATACGGCGTCAGGAGATAGGAGGAAAGCGCAGAAAGGAGGCCGCCGTCGGAACGATGCATCTGAGGTGACGCTGGTGCAGCGCCTTGCATGGGGATCGCAGTAACGCCACCCAAGAAATCCTCCATTTGGATCATTCGTGGCGGAAGAAGGGAATGCATGAAAAGGGTTTGGAACATCTCGAAGATCTGAAACAAGTTATCAGTAAACAAGAACGGGTGTTGAGTAGGGAAAAGGTCGCACCAGACTCCAGCCTTCGCGGATTGCGTTACCGTTCCCATTCGCAATAGTGAAGAGAACTACGGTCGCAAGCTGGCCTCGTAGGTTGGTCCCAAATCTCACAGAAAGTGGAGAGACCGTCAAGGACTGGCCTTCAACTTCGACCACTGGGAACTTAGTGGACTTGGGATCCTCTTCCGCGAGAAGACCGGTAGCATGCGAGAGGGAATTCACCACATAGTCAAAGACCTCGGGTAGCTGAAATCGACCAGCTAGGGTCGCGCATTTACGGAACCCTGCGATCGCCCGTTCCACCACATAGTCGTCATCGAATGCGGTAAAAGCGAAGGCGATTGCCGAGACAACAGCCTTCCAAGTGAGCTGGAACATAGACTGGTCAAATAACGCCGCTTGGCACCGAACGAGGGAGCCTGAGGAGGTATTGGAGCGCTGAGTGAGTAATACGAAAGAACAAGTGGATGTGATACAGCCTACCGGCCTCCTTGGTTCGAATTAGCAAGGCTTTCCAAGCGTATTCGAAGCCCAGTTGCCCCGAATGTTCCTCTGGGAGGACGATCTCGCGCTTCTTGATGGACTCGTAGATGGATTTCTGAGATTGGGAAAATCAGTTCGGTTACGAGGAAGGTCACGCAAATGTCGTCATACCAAGTAAGCAGGATCGAAGTCCGAGCCGTCGTTCACGCCTTTAAGGTTCTTCTGGTAGTCCTCCAGCGTCATCCGTTTCTAGCGCGCCGGGTGCTTCAGTAAACACGATTTGGTGCCGATCAAAGCGTTTCACATACCCGATTCTGTGGATTGTACAAGTCGGTATTCAACATAATAACCGAATACGCCAGAACATACACGGCATCAGTCGATTTGACCTCAGCTAGAATGGAATGTCGTGGGTCAAACGTTCACTAACAAAAACTGCACAGGCTTACGTGGCTTGGATGCAAAGTAGATATCAGCGAAGGTCTCTGTAATGCGGGAAATTGGCTGGGCTTCTCCAGGTAAGCGGAAGGCTTCGAGCAGCAAGCGCATCCCGTCGGCTACAGATTTCTGTTCGCAAATACCGATGTGAGCAACCATAACCTCGACGTAATACTCGACTGCCTCACTCCAGAGAAGTCGAATAACCCAATGAACTCTTTCAGAACGTCGATCTGATCTGGAGCTGAGATCCAATCACCGAGCACTTTCTTGTCCAGTCGTGGGGTACTTTTCAAGAACTTGGCTAGTGCTCGTGCGCGAGGTATGTCCTTGTCTTCCGGTCCGTAGATGAGCCCGTGCTCTTCAAGATAGGCTAACCCGACTTTCGGTTTTGTGTTGAACTTCAAAGCACCGGTGAGAAGAAGGCCTTTCGAGGCTTTGGAGTCCGCAAGGGCCTTCGGTTGAGGATTGTCCTGTAGAAAATAGGGTATTAGCTTGAATCACTACGAGCTTGGACAGAGGTCACTCGCCTCGGGCCAAGCGAAAGATTCCTAATTTGATTGGTCAGCTCAAGTACAACGATGGAAGGGCCGGACATACGGTGTCTGCGCGGGCCGCCATATGCTCGACGTATGCCAAAAGGACATCGAGGCACAGCAGCTGGGAGCTGTATCGTTGGTATTCGATACTGCCCGTATACTGAGTGGGGTAAACGCCCTAATCAAGGAAGGATACTTAGTCATAAGAACGGGTCACCAACAAGCAACGTACCCTCGCCATGAAGGAAATCAGACGTTCAAACATATCCTCGCAGTTCACGTCGCAATCGTAATTTACCCATAGGTCGACCATAAATGTTGGTTGGCGCGCAATATATGCCAAAGTCTCCAGCAGCAATTCCCTGGTCAGGCCCTTCGCTGGGATCACGCCAGGTCGTGGCGTTGGTGGAGTTTGATCGCCTAATAATCTGCCCTCCAGCGACAATGGGTCCGACAGATCAACACTCCCGCTTCCCTGACCATCAGGCCGAGGTGTACCGGGGGATGATGGGACTTTCCTTGGATTTCCGGTGTTCAGGGAGAGTTGAACTTTGGGTGGTAAGGGGTTGACAGGGGGAGCGAGCCGATCCATGGTGAACGAGATAAAGAGTTCGAACTGGAGCTTGAGGTCTTCTCTCATGGTATCGAATAAAGTGACGATTGCCCGAAGGGATAATCGAACAACGTTGACATTCTCGGAACGCGCCAGCTGGAAGAGGTACTTGCAACCTTGATCAAGGAGCATTTTTGACAAGGAATTGAATCGAGCGAGCCGAGTCCCCGAAGCCTCAAGCCCTGCATTCAGAATACCCAGAATCGAAAGTCGGATGGAGTCGGAGTGCTGCATATCGTGAGGGTCCAGAAGGTTAACAAGTACTCGGAGGAGCTCTTGTGCGGAAGGGAGCCCATATGGGGTAGAGGCTGATGCAGTGGCTGGTCAGTGGGTGGATTAATTTATCCTGAATAGATCGTAATACCTTGAGCCTCCTCGGATTCATTGTCGAGAGCGGGATCCAAGCTGTCCAGCTTGGAGAAGACTCGGCGGACCATAGAGTGCATTGCTGTCTCGGCGCATCGACGAAGCGATTCTGAAACGCGATGGGGGTTAAGCTTCGTCTGGCGGGTGCAATCGAGCAGAACGGACTGACCGGTGAGTCTCATCTGACAGCAAATAGTAAGGACTGTTTCCAACATCTCACAGATCTCCACGTCTCCTAAGAGGTTACCAACGACGGAAGCCTGGCAAGTGTCGATCACGTTGACTATCCGCATCAGGACAACTTCGTCTCCCGACGAGTCAGTCGCCTCAAACTTGCAATGAGCCAGAGAGTTGCTGAGCTCTCCAAGGGCTCTTTGAGCATCGTTTGAATTTTCGTTTATGAGACCGGCCGTGAAAAAGTTGTGAATGGCAGCTAGCGCGGTTGCTGTAATGGGGCCTGTCGACAAGGGTGATCGAATAAGGGCGAGGAATGGGGCCAGAACGATTGGAAGAGGGATTGAAAGGATGTCTACACGATCGGGAAATAGTATTAGATCGGGATTTCACCGAAAATCTCATACACCGTGGCATACCGTTCGTGTCATTAATGTTACGCTTAAGCTCGTCGAAACCAGCCATTAAGCCAGCCTCTTGGCGGTCATGGCCGGGGCGACCAGCTGTATCTCCGGTTCCAGCAGGAGTCCTAAGGCCCATGCTTGTCGCTAGATTGGTTGCTCTCGGTGGGCCCGGCTGGCTTGAGGCCCAACGTGAATTCTTGCGCATTGCGGAGGTGACGGAGAGGATCTCTGACCATACGAGATGGTGAGGAGGGATGGCCATTCTAAAGCCAGAGGCAGACACAGCTACTTGCTGCGCCATCTCGTCTTTAATTATTCGGAGCCGGAGGTCCCCTGCGGCAAGATTCAAGAGAGTCTGCGGCGAGACGTGGTCAGGATCGTAAGAACCGCGTCGCACGTCAGTCCCACGTCGATGTTTACGTTAGGTAATCGTCCGGCAATTCGGGTCGCCGTAGCAGCGTAGCTGGCAGGTGGTTGACAACTTCTTTTCTCCACCAACTCTTGCAATCTACGCGCTGCAGATATCGTGATGGAGCCAGTAGCATCAGAACTTTCAGGCTACCCTACAGTATTCAAGCCAGAAACCCTCAACCGCAAAGGGCTTTGCCCGGTATCGACTCTTGAACATAAACAAAAGCAGGAGACACGAGATACAGCCGAGTCTGTTCTTCCCTCTCAGCACTCCTTGTACTTCGAGGTATGGCGATTATTAGAGCACTGCCATTTCTTGTGCTTATCGACTTTTCGTAGATTCACGGAGACGGGGAACAGAAGGTCGTGCTCATTATGGGGTAATGTTCAAGTTATTCCAGTCAACCTTCCCCCTAACACCGTATTTTTTGATTCAGGCTGAATACAAACTCATTCGCATGGTCTCCACTCGTCGAATACTTAACAAAGATTAAAGAACCCGATGGGAAAGACCGCTATTCTGTCCTGGTGTTTGACAACCGCGGCGTTGGTAACAGCGGAACCCCAAAGGGTCCCTATTCGTAGGTCACCCCCCAGAACTACTGCAGTCTCGTGTATCTTACCCTTGGCTGTGATATCTAAGCACGAGCGGAATGGCGGCTGATGTAATCCTACTCCTCGAATACGTCGGTTGGACGGCCCCGCGACGCCAATTGCATATTGTAAGCATTCTAGAATTTTCTTGCCGGCCACCCGTTACTTAATTTCGTGAAATTTATAGGTCGGAGTGAGTTGAACCACATCAAAAATGATCTCCGTTTGATGCTAAAGGTTATCCAGGCGTCCATGGGAGGAATGATCGCCCTAGAGCTGGCGTCGCGGATCGCGTCTCGTATTGCGTCACTCTCCCTCCTAGTAACCACGTCTGGGGGATGGTCCCCACGAAATTTCACCCCTCTCAAAGGCATTCGGGGATTGACGCGGTGAGCAGCGTCCGGTATGCAGGATGTATTCGTGGTCACTCATCATTCTGCGTGGGGCAGGCTCACTTTCGCCAAAACAACTGAAGATAAAGTAAAACTACTTCTCCCAATACTATACCCCTTGGACTGGCTCAAAGAACCTGCCGAAGCATACGGCCACTCCGAGATTACAAACGCTGAATTCCTTACCCAAGTCCACATTTATCGGATCAATACAGCGAGACGCCAGACTTTGGTTGGGGCGTTCTCGCAAATGGCTGCAGCTCTGACACATTATGTTTCGCCAGACCGGCTACGAACAATCGCAGCTTCGATACCCAAAGTTTATATTATGACCGGTGATAAGGACAACTTGGTTCGCCCGCAAAATTCGCATCATCTCAAGTTATGTATGGCGGAAGCGGAATTTGAAGTCTGGGAGCATTGCGGTTCGTGGTTTGTTTTCGCCTCGTGTGAAACGAAAATATATTGACTTTACGCATATTGTTGACCCATCTAGGTCACGGCGTTTTCGGGCAAAACCCAAAACGCTTTGGAGAGAAGATGGCTCAAGTAATGCAGGAGGGTTGGGACCGCCGAGAGACCTCGCCTTCAGCATAGACGAAAGCAGGATTCATTACTCATTTCACCACGTCGAATTGGCTTTGTACAAGAGAAATAGACGATCAATCACGGACGATTACCCTACAACGCTTGGCCGACCAGCCGTTGCTTGGCCAATGGAGCCCTGGTCACCACACATCGCGTTGTCATGTGATCTGAGAATCATCTTGGCTCCAAGCCTCTGGCGAACTAACATCGGCATAATTGAGAGAAAAGGTGGTTGTTATGTGAAAACTGGTCGACGTAAATTGAGTCTACGGATCGGAATATAGGGGTGGTTGGCCGTGGACGAGTTATTTTAGCCCCGATGACTGGAGGGTGGAACGTAGAGGGGGAGCCTGGGCCACGCTCGCCGGCAGTCGCTTCGGCAACTGATATCTGCCTCAGGTGAAGGTCGACGTCGATAAGTTTGCACCAAGCACATCTCCGAGCGCCGCCTCAGAAGCCGTGTCACCTGCTCACCGGCGAGCTAATACAAGGGGCCCTGCAGCAGAAGGACGACCTAGATAGGCCAGTGCAAGCCCTAACTTTGAAATTTGCTGATCAGACTTGACACCTGCTTGTAATAGTGTTCCAGCGCACCCGTGCCGTTGAGGCCAATGTGCC
>WSTY01000027.1:0-47136 GCA_019633465.1 Tulasnella sp. 417
TTCGTCGACAACCAGTCCACCATCCAAGTGCTCAATGACGCTGTCCATCACTCGCGTATGAAGCACATCTCGGTCCCCGAGTTTTGGATCAGGGATGAAGTCTCCAAGGTCAAGTCTATTGCGGTCCAATACTGCCCCACTGAGGAGATGCCTGCAGACCTGCTCACCAAAGCCCTTCCTCGCCAAACGGTGGTGGATCTTCGAGAACGAATGGGACTTCACTTATAAAAGAGTACTCAGAGGCGCTTCGTCGAGGGGGTGTGTTGCACGAGGTTGTGCGTCTCCTTTCCACCTCTATCGTATTCGCAATGTTCGATTTAGTATATGGACTTATTTCTGTGATTTCTACTATTTACTCCATGTTTTCCGTCTCATGTTTGTGGCGTACTTGTACATGCATGTTTGTCCTTTGTTTGTTCTGATTCGTATATAAACTGCCTGTACAAGTAGCCCTAATTATCATCGACTCTTTGACTCCCCTTCCCACCTGTCTACTACAGTGTGTCTTACAGTCGTCGAATTGCTGCGTTTAATATCAAGAAGCAAACCAGTTTCCAGATCAAGCGATTGAGGGATGACAAGGGCGGCAAATTCATCAGGAAGAAATGGAACGCATTCCTCACTGAGCAAGGCATCATCCATGAGCGAACAATGGTAAATACCCCTCAGCAGAATGGCATTGCCGAGTGCAAAATTGCACTCTGGAAGAAGCAGTCACATCCATGCTTGCCCAAGCTAAACTCCCAAGAGCCGTATGGGGACAAGCTATCCAACTTGCCATTCGAATCACAAATGTCAGTCCATTGTCTGCTGTAAAAGACAAGACACCATACGAAGCATTCCATGGCAAAAAACCAGATCTCAGCATGCTCCGTGTATTTGGGTGTTGAGCATACATTCATGTACAAAAGTGCTGCTGCATGCCCTGTTTTGGCCTGTTCCAATACTATTTTGTGGTTTACTAGTTCAATTCGTTTCCTATCACTACACAAGCTGGTACATCCCAGTAGATATTATAAGAAAAACAATTCCCCAAAAATCTAGCCCAAGATAGGGAGAAATTGACTTTAGGTGAAGGGGTGGTGCAAGCAGTAATTTTGGTGGAAGGAATAGTCTCTAACTGTACATAAGAGAGGAAATACAATTAAGAGAAATGAATGAAAGAACAAGTAAGAGAAAGACCATGTAGAATAAAAGTGACCATGCCCTTACACCGAGGAAGTGCAGAGACATGAGCATCATTGTGCCCAAGTGGGCACAACACCAAATACCCCTCCCCATTAATGCAAATAAATGATAGGAAGATAGTTGATATTTCAATTCCAAAAAGAGAAAGAGATATGTCCGCATTGGCCTCCAATCTTATAATTTTGACTAATAATAACACCTTTCCAATGCCTGCCAATCAGATTTGGTAACCTCTATGCCTTATTCAGTGGACCTCTGTCTAGAACTGTGTTTGGAACCTCCGTGAAGATAACGACGAAGTTTGGTGATGCATAGAATATGATTGACCCTGTCCTGCACTAATTAGGTCAAGTGATGAGATCACCTACTTGTTATGACATGTCAGATACCTCCCGGAGCTAGATTACGCCACCCAAATGCCAACAACCGAGGACTATTTACAGTTCCGTCCGGTTGTTTGCTCGCAAAACAGGAGCCAGTGCTTGTCCTTGATGGTTCTTACTGGAAACAGTGTATGAACCTAACGGTCTTTCCAAGATACGTCTTAATCTTGCCATTATTACGGTTGCAATCTCTGTTGTACTCTGAACGTTTACACACCACCTCAAATCTTAGCTGAATTTGTCGGTTTATAGTTTGGGGCTTGAGGGGCGTGATTGATGGTCTATCCAACTAGACGGCATCCAAATCCATCTCTTTTCTCAAAGATATCTGAATGGCGGAACCTCCTGTGTAGTGTTGTTACCAGGGGACCAGCCGAACTCGCAGGTCATGCTCGCTTACATGTCCAAACCACCAGTATACGTCTGTGCTGAGATAGCAGTAGATTTGGAAGCAACATGTATGTTACACTGTTCAGCATCTCATGCGAGCTATGGAAATAAAGTCGCAGGGTCCGCCATCACCGACGGCTTCCATGCCTATCATCATACCGCTCGTCTCGTTCTCGATATCTACTCTCCTTATCGCTTCGGTGGGATGGACTAGCGCTCCGCCGTCTCTCGGAACGACTCCAGCCTTGAGAACCCGACTCGGCGCCATTTCTGGCGGAGGGAGGTTCCCATCCGCCTCCTTCGGTGGGTCCGGGTGGATTTAAGCGACGTTCAAGTCGTTGGCCTGCCCGGAGGGCGGAAGCCAAAGGTGCGGAGGGGTTCCTGAGATGCATAAAATTGCAGAAGCCGCCACGATTGCATTCGCCATTTTCATTCTGGCGGCAGCAGGCTTCCCGGAAATCAGTGACGGGCGATAGTTCCGCATAGAGTGGTCGCCCTAGAGATGAAAGAGATCAGTTCCATGAAGATAATATAACGCGAGCAAGGGATACTGACCTGCATACCAGCGTTCGTTCAATTGCTCGACCGCCTTTTGGGCCTCTGTTTCCCATTCATACCGTGCATAGACGTTGCCAATAAGATGGTCCCCAACATTATCGCAAACATGAAGCTCCATTAGATGGCCGTACTTTGCTAGTTCACTAGGAATTATGAGTCAGAGGGGTGAACCGGAATGGAGAGAGGAACCAGCACATACCAGTAGAGATCTTCATAAACGGCGTCGAAGTTGTCCTGGAGCTCCTTTTCCGTTAATTTGTTGCTTGGGTCGTGGGCGGGATTATGGTAGACATTTGGGAGGAGGATGGTTTGAGAAAAGGGTGGGCGTATGTGTTTTCGTGAGCAGCGATCGCCATGTCGACATGCTCCAATCTAGAAATTATATGACACTCAGTCCAGAATTCAAGAAGGGCATTTACGCGGGGTCGTATAGGGAACTCACCTTGTAATAGAACGAGCAGTTGACACGATCCTGCTCTGTGCCAAAGATAGTGGCCAAACGCGAAGCCATGGTGGTCTCTGGCGGTGGGTGGTTGGATTTGCAATACGGCGGGGACGTTCTTTTGAAGACGGGGAACACGACGCTGACAAACAAATGTTTGGCAGCGAGTTTTCTACACCATTCCAGAACCGACTGGAAGACACGTTTAGATGCTGCCGGGTGATAGCACTTGACGGTTGACGACTTGCGAGACGGGCAATGCTGTGTGGGTTCTGCGTCGCCCTCGAGTTGGCTGAGGTAGGATCTCTTCGGGGGTGGTGGTGGGTGTATACGTCATCGGGGGAGTCTTATTCTCGCCATTTGGTCGAGCGTGTGCAAAGAAGAACCCAATTCACATCTCAACCGTCCACTCATCATCTTCATCATCTTCTCTCTTTCCCCCTTCTCCTTTTACTTCCTACCACCAGCATCATCCATGGATCCACCATCTCCAGACCTGGAACTCAATCCACCGCCTCATGTCTCCCCACCTCCACCGCTCAGGCAAGCGAACGCGGGCCCAGTGCCGACCCCTGGAGGTACTGCTACCAGGATCCCTCCAGCACTTCAGGCCAGGTTGGCAGTACGTGCTCGACCTATTCTTAGCTGATCTCTCCCAGCTAACACCGATTTCACATTACAGCAGCTGGCCCGCTCACCAGGGGCTGGCAATGCACCCCCAACGTTCAACTCGATCCAGGCAGGCCCGAATCGTATTTCAAGTCCTGCGACCCCAATCCCTCCGGCTCTCCGCTCCCGTCTGCCTAATGGAACCGCGAACCAACTTCCAGATATCAATGCCGCAACCTCCGCCATGGCTGCGGTCAATCTGGGCCCCCCTCGCAAGGGTCCTCCAATACCGGCAGGCCTCGCAGCTAGACGCGCCGCCATGGCTCCGAACGCTAAATTAGCTTCCAAGATGAACCTGTCCCAAATTCTTCCCGGAAATGCCCCAACACTTCCCGGTGGAGGTGCTGCCGGAGCCGGACTTCGTCTTGGCCGTCCAGTTATGGATGACGATCCAAACCCCCGACGACCACCACCTGGTGGCACACCGTTTGCCAACTTTGGTAAAATCGTGTATGTCGTATTTTTCTCCTCTTCCTTCTCATCACTCAAGGTATTATTACTCACCTTCCTATAGCGATCCATCCGGAGCATTGCGTTTCGGTGGCAAAGCCGTCATTCATGCATCGGGTGTCGACTTTTCCAACGGATCGTCCTTTTCCATAAACATGTCTGAATTCGAATTAGAAGAGGAGCTTGGTAGAGGAAATTACGGGACAGTGAAAAAGGTTTTTCACAAACCCACAAAAGTGGTTATGGCAATGAAGGTCGGTGCCCCATAAACCCTGGTTTCTCCTGTGTCGTCTTTGGTCCTCATCATCGCCACTCGCTTTAGGAGATTCACCTCGAATTGGATCATTCCCGACTCAACTCGATCATCGTCGAGCTCGAGATTCTGCATCGAGCCACAACTCCAGAAATTATCGATTTTTACGGCGCTTTCTTTGCGGAATCATGCGTTTACTATTGCATGGAGTATATGGATGCGGGCAGTCTCGATACCTTAATAGGCCACCGGGAGCAACAACCTTCCGACGAGGACGCATCCTTGGACCCACCCGTGTTGGATCCCCAGTCCGATTTCGACACCGCCACCCGACTTCCTGGTGGGCCAAAGGTCGGGGGACTCCTCGAAGATGTCCTCGCAAGAATTACCGCCAGCATGGTCCGGGGTTTAAAGTTTCTCAAAGATGAACTCAACGTCATGCATAGAGGTAGGGAATCCTTCCCCCAACAGGCCTCTTACTTGGCTGATGATGGTTGGCAGACGTAAAACCTACAAATGTCCTAGTAAATCGCAAAGGCCAGATTAAGCTTTGTGATTTCGGGGTATCGGGTCAACTGGAAAAGAGTTTGGCCAAAACCAACATCGGGTGTCAGAGCTACATGGCTGTAAGGAACCGCCACTCACAACTGCCTGCGTAACCTGACACGTTCCTGTCAGCCTGAACGAATTCATGGTGAGGCGCAAAACAAGCAAGGTACCTACTCTGTCTCTTCGGACGTTTGGTCACTCGGCTTGTCAATCATCGAACTTGCTAGGGGTAAATACCCCTACCCCCCGGAGATGTACAGCAATGTCTTTGCACAATTAACAGCAATTGTCCACGGACCAAGTCCCCGGATGCCGTCGGGTTACTCAGAAGACGCAAACGACTTTGTGGACCGATGGTAGGCATCATCCGTTGCTTATGACATGAGGCTTCGATTCACCCACTCTTCTTAGTCTCATGAAGGAGCCAACCCATCGTCCTACGTACGCACAGTTACTTGAGCACCCTTGGCTTGTCCAGGATAAGTCGCGGGAGGTGGATATGGTGGGTTGGGTGGCGAAGGCCACTGCACGGCGAGAACAGGCAAGAAAGGCCGGCTTGGCGCAGTCCAAGGCTCCAGAGTAGATCTTCTTATATTACTTTACTCTCTGCTTATACTTTGCGCTTTTTGAACCGTCTCCGTCTTACAAGAAGGGCACATCGCTGATTGGTCCCCCTTGCGCTCGTTGAAATTACTGTACACCCGATTCTCTGTGCCATCATGTTTTCCGCCCCTTTTCGAAGCTTGGTTCACAGGTATAGTTGTTATGTAGTTCGTAACGTATACTCGTGTGAGTAATGAGTTGTATAGTTATAAGGTTAGCGCACACGATCGACCGGTCCGCACCCCCAGACGCTGGCGTGATCACTGAGGTGAGTGACTAGTCGGAGACTATTCCTTGCCCTTGCCAAATGAGAAGCACGAGTTGAGGTATTCCCTTCAGAAGCTGGGAGCTGCTTGTGTGGGGATCCAGGAGGACTGGGCAGACCCGGCTTCTCGAACCCCGACCTGTCGGACAGCACCCTTAATGAGAACCGTGCTTAGCCAGTTCAAGTGTTTTGATGACGCCTCTCCCACTCGCGACGCCTAATAAGTGAAAACGGAGCTCGGATTCGGGTGGCGTGGCGTGGTAGCATTGAAATTGGAGGAGTGCTAGTGGTCAGCTCAACTGCCGCGTTCCCCGCAATCCCCGATTAGATTAGATCTTGAACGGGAGCGGCCCGCTACGGCCCGCGAGGCGGGATACAACACTAAGAGACAGGGATTTTTTTTGGTCTACTTTAGTTGCGGGACAGTCCCAAGGTGGAAGGCCGCAGAGGACGCGGGCGGGGGTTGGCGGGAGTGGCGGAAGAGCGACGAGGGTTGGATTGAACCTCGTGATTTGCAGATACTTCAGATTACTCCAGTTGGCTTCGCAATTCCTCCATTCTCACTCAACACCCATCCCCCTCCCTCCCTCCCCCTCCCTCACCAACACTGCTATCCCTCGTCTCTCACATCAGCCTCTTTCATCATGTCCTCGACGGCCAATGCCCAGATTATTCCTGTTTCCAAGCCAAAGCAGCCATACCCACAGTACCTCGGAGGGATTGCCGCGTCAATAGCAGCGAGCATCACACAGTACGTGTTGGCAAAACCAGTGCAGCTATTGGAGCGACTAACGAGCGTTGATTTCTCAGTCCTCTCGATCTCACCAAAGTTCGGTGAGTCCTCCAGGCTTGTCCTCTCCACACTCCGTAACCCCCCACTAATGCTCGTTGCACCCTCCGCTTTCCAGCCTCCAGGCGTCAGGTGACACCGGAATGATCCAATCCCTTAAAAAGACAGTCCGCACTGCAGGTAAGAAGTGACCGCTATCGACTACACTCTCCTCTGAACCTAGTCTCCTTATCTCCCGAATAGGGGTCAGGGGCCTGTTCGATGGTGTCAGTGCAACGTTGTTCCGCCAAATGACCTACTCCATGTGTCGTTTCTGGGCTTATGATGAGTCCAAGAAGTTCCTAGGCGCTGGTACGCTGCCAACAATACTCAAAATCACACTCCGTTCGATGACCATTTTGCGTTTCTCCTCCACGATAATGCAGGGAAAAATGCACCGGCCTGGAAGTTGGCATTGGCGGGCAGCATGGCTGGAGGGATCGCTGGCGTAGTCGGTAATCCCGGCGAGATCCTGATGGTTGGCAGTTGCAGTTGTCCTCGCCATACTCTCTGACTCTGAACCGTTACGCTCTAGGTACGAATGCAAGGGGACTTTGCAAAACCACCGGAGAAAAGGCTCAACTATAAGAATTGCTTCGACGGCCTATTCCGCGTAAGAATATTAGCCCACTTCTATGTTTTGCCATCTAAAGCTGAACCCGACCTGAATGTAGATGATTCGGGAGGAAGTGCGTGGACTCCATCTCAGGAAACCTCGTCCAACGTAATCACTCAACCCTTGATTTTAGGGCTGGTCCTCTCTCAGTCGCGGTGTATACCCTAACGTCATCCGCTCTATTCTCATGAATGCGAGCCAACTAGCCTCGCAAGTCTCGCCGTGCATGATGGAATAATCACCCTTTGACCGTCATCGTTTACAGCTACGACTACTTCAAGAGCGTGCTTCTTCGCACTCCATACTTCAAAGACAACATTTATTGCCACTTCACTGCCTCTCTCTTTGCAGGAACAGTGGCTACCAGTGAGTGGCACGTTGCAGCATCCCGAATGGATTCGTCTGAATCGTGACTGAAAATATAGCGGTGTGCTCCCCTGCGGACGTTTTGAAGGTATGCAGGTCAGCAAAGGCTAGTCGAATAATCCATCGAACATGATTCCGTCCCTTAGAGTCGCGTAATGAATGCGTCGGGACCTGGTTCATCGGTAAGTATTCTTAGAGAAGTACTGGAGCGGCCATTGACGGGGGTCGCATGCATGATTCGCGCAGTCTACCATGGCCGTCCTCCGTAACAGCTTCAAAAACGAAGGGCCTATGTTCATGTATGTCGATCGAATCGAGATGGCTGCTTCCGTTTGTGCTAACGATTTCACTTTAGGTTCAAAGGGTAGGAGCATTATTCCTCCGCGAACCTCCCACTCACATGAAGCCGAAAACAGATGGATTCCCGCCTGGACGCGATTGCAACCAACCACAATCCTGATCTTCTTGACTTTAGAACAACTTAAGAACCTCACTGATTGGGTTAGAGGCGAAACGAGGGCGGCTTGATGACTCTCTCACGTCGGGGTTTCTGTTGGGGGGTATCCCTACGATTGGGGGTGATGAAGATGGCTGGAGAACAGATCTGTGGAAATGATTGGGTGTGGGGATGTAAATGCACGAAATGTAACTACAATCGGCGCCACTCGGTTGCTTGTCTCCGTGTTTGGTTTGTTGCCGTACTCGAATTGACTGTGCCACAAACTTGCTTCCAACCGACCACACGATGCAATTCGAGATAATTGCCCGATGCCCAACCACACGAGCAAGAGTTTCAAGGATGAAATTAGCCCGTTCGTTGTCGGGATAGAGCTCCACTATGGGAGTAGCTTAATCTGATCTGCCTAATACTTGTAGATGGGTCAACCGTGCTCCCCACCTTTATGCCCGTGGCGACCCAAGCCTGTATTAAAGGGCTGACCCCCCAGCAGACAGAAGAGTTGGGGGTTACGCTTATATTGAACAATACTTATCACCTCAACCTCCGGCCAGGAAAGCGTGTACTTGACGCATCAGGGGGAGCCCATGCGTTCCAGGGGTGGAAGCGAAATATGCTCACTGTGAGCCCACATTCTCATCCATTATTACTATGCAATCTATGCTCAGGCGGCTTATCGCTCGGCGAAGCTCCTCGTTCCCCAGCAAACCGTTCCTTTGGCAATACTGTTGACTTGATTCCATCTTGCCATGCCAATCTAACTCACCCAACTTCTTCCTTGTAGGATAGCGGAGGCTTCCAGATGGTCAGCCTGTCTTCCTTCAGCGAAATAACAGAGGAAGGAGTCCGATTTTCCTCTCCGTTCACGGGCGAGCCAACAATGCTGACGGTGAGTCGCATGAGTATCCTGATGTCTTGAGGAAGACTATGAACACAAGTCATTTTAAGCCGGAAGAATCGATGAGGATCCAGGTACTACAGGTTAACTGACTGTATTTAAGCTGTTACCCAATGACTGTTTGAGTTAGCATTCCATCGGTGCTGATATAATTATGCAGCTCGACGACGTCGGTAAGAGTCACAGGGCTATTTCGATTGTGAATGCTAATACACGCACAGTTTCTAGTCTTACGACAGGTCCTCGTGTGGAAGAGGCAATGTGGAGATCCATTCGGTGGCTGGACCGTTGTATCGCTGTCCACAAGGCTAGCGGCAAAGCGAACCAACAAAACCTGTTCGCTATTGTGCAAGGCGGGCTGGACCACAATCTGCGGAATAAATGTCTAGACGATATGATCTCTCGGAAAGACGACGTTGCAGGCTATGCCATTGGGGGCCTCAGTGGTGGTGAAGAGAAAGGTGAATTCCCCTCCGCCGCATTTCTCGGCGCATTCTAACCCCTTCCAGATATTTTCTGGAAAATGTGTGCCCAGATCTTGTCTCTCCGCATTCTCTTGACACTCATATGTTATGGGCCTTAGCATAAGTCAGTGCACGGAGAAGCTTCCAACTGACCGTAAGCATGCTTGATTGTCTCGGACACAAACCGTTCTCATTGCACTGCCCCTCCCCTATTCCCAGGTCCACGCTATTCCATGGGCATCGGATTTGCCGAAGGTATGTTTGAGCTAACTCTTTAAAATTCAAGACCGGCTGACGATTCACATAGACTTGATGGTATGCATGGCACTTGGCGTTGACATGGTAGGAGTCGCGACTGAGGCCGTTCTTACCCAACGCTGATATCCTTAATAGGCTGATTGTGTTTTCCCAACACGGACAGCCCGCTTCGGGGTTGCTCTGACGTTCGACGGTCCACTCAATCTCCGTGAGCGAGCAGGAATCATCTGACGCGCGGACTTCAGCTCAAGTATTCTTAAGGACTGAGCAAGCATGCTACTACCATGGACCCTATTGACAAAGATTGCCCGTGCCCCACGTGCAAGGAGGGTGTTTCTAGAGCTATTCTTCACCACCTCATTTCTCATGAAACTGCGGCTGCCCATGGTGAGTGCTTCGAAAATGCGAACGATTGACCTCTCAACCTCTTGCTTCGCTCCAGCTATCACACAGCATAATTTGGTGTTCCAGGCCCGCCTGATGGGAGACGCTAGAGAGGCCGTCCTTAAAGGAACGTTTCCTCAATTTCTCAAGCACTTTTTCGGGAGGTATTTTGGGGACAGTGGGTACCCTCGATGGTGTGTAGACGCTTTGCGCACAGTTGGGGTTGACCTGTTGGAAGGAAAAGAAGCGACAGTCGTAGACGGAGACGGTGCGAGATGGGAGTACTCCGCAGACACTTAAAAGACGTAACGTTCAGGAGTAATCTAGAGAACGAGGGGAGTAATGTACTATCGTCGAGCTAGAGTGCGCCCTTTTTTCGGTCGGCTGCTCTTCATGCGTTTCCGCTCCGCCATTTTCCTCTCCTTCCGAATAACTTCTGCCGATTTCAGCTCATTCTTCGTCCTGCGAGTTGAAGACGAGACCGTGAGATCGGCTTCCCTCTTCCGCAGAGCTCGAGCCTTCCTCTCATAGCCAAGCTCTTTGGGGTCCAGCTTCTTGGCTTCGGTGACTTTATTATGTCGGTAAACCCTTCCCTTGATGGCCTCTGGATCGCGATCTCCCAGCTCCTCCTCTCCAGTTCGGGGCAGCCTGACGTTTGTTTTCTTCTTCCATTCCTCGAAACGCCCGCTACGATACGTTGCTGGTAACCTCGTCCCGTTCTCTGTTCGTATCAGCTTGACATTATCAGCTCCTTCCCCCTCCCCCACAAATTTCTTCTTAGAGCGGTCCCACTTCATCGTTTTGCGCTTTTTAGTCATAGGCTCGTCCATTTCCAGGTTTAGAACAGCGGCCCGAGCATTCTGGGCGAAAGACATTCCGTGATCCAGAGAATATCTTTAACTATCTGTCAGTCTTTCGTCACAGGAAACAAAACTCGGTACGCACCCTTTCTCCGAGAAAGTGTTTTTATGCTCATAAGACATATATACGCTCTCGTCTCGGAACGAGTTGGGAGCTTCTGAAGACTGTCGGTTGGAAGGTTCAGGGCCACACCCCAGTGGGGAAGGTCTGGAAGACGTACCAATAGGGGCTGCTCTACCTTGCCCAGGTCAGTCGGTTCCACTCGTTGGGATGGATCAATATCGAGAGAGATCGTAGAAGCTTTCCGTTGAGTCGCCTTCTCCATAGCGCGTCTCCGCTGCTGCATCAGGACCGCTCCAGCGGTCTTCCCCCGAGAACCAATTTCAAAGACGGTTTCATGAGGCCGAAATGAGGTTACCGCTTGCATAATATTCAAGCGTGCCTTCTCCAAATCTGCTGGTACATTCGCAGCTGTTGCTGGCCCTTGGGGGTTGCGTAAGGCCAATACGGGGTGTTGAACGATTCCGTCGCCAGCTCCGCCAGCCAAGCCCCAAGTTGCGGTCCTCATCATCACCTTTGCACGTTCGTAGCTTAGGGGGCTTGCCCGAGCTCTGGTCCGCTCATATAGCTTATGGCCCCTGAACATGGCCTCTCGAAGAGAAGGAAGAGCGTTGTTCTCCAAGTCGAGCACCGATATATGCTCTACATCCTGTTCCAGACGGTCGCGATCAAAAGTTCCTAGGACAAGAGCATCGGTAAATGCACCATCCCCAGTTCCCGACTCGATTACGGTCTTCAGCTCTCGGCCAAGAAAGAGCTGCAGGTCCAGGAGAAGTGGCATTTCTGAAAAAGAGACGAACGACCATGCCCAGCCTGCCCGGCCCGATCGAGCCGTACGACCCACACGATGAACGAACACCTTGGGACTAGCGGGGAAGTCGTAGTTTACGACGTTCTCCAACACCGGGATATCTATCCCTCGAGCAGCGACATCGGTCACGACGAGAATATCAGTGGAACCATGTTTGAAAGTGTCCATCTGAAACCGGCGTGCCGCCTGGTCAAGGGTCCCGTATATAAAGGAAACTGCGTAGCCGGCGGTGCCCAACAGGTTGTGAAGGTATTCGACATGATGTTTTGTTGCTGTGAAGACGATGGTTTGGTGAGAGGCCAAGGTCTTTGGTGATGGAAGCGTCTTCTTTTTGACCGGCTTCCCAGCGAATGGGACCTTGATCACATCCCGAAGCAGGCCGAGGAGACACCCATCCTTCTCCGTTTCCTTTACTGAGAAGAAGGCCATCCGAAGGTCAGGACTGATTTTGCTCTCAGAGTCGAGTCGAACGAACTTGGGCTCTTGGAGCCCAGCTCTCGCAAACTCTACTAGGGTTTCCGGAAGCGTTGCGGAGAGGAGGACTGTTTGGCGAGATGATGGCAACCGAAGCAGTATTTCGTGGAGAGCTGTAGCGAAACCCATTTCGAAGAGTCGATCCGCTTCGTCGAAGACGACGTAGTGGGCTGAACGCAGGTCGAGGTTCATCTCGACTACTAAATGCAAGAGCCGGCCAGGGGTTGCGACGATCCTGTAGAGAGAGAGCAGGCGTCAACCATCAGAGATACTGGTGGTCCAAAGAAGAAGGCTCACACATCGGGGTTATTAGCGATCGTATTAAACTGGTCATCCAAGCTATCCCCGCCCACAACCAAGCTCCACCTTAAGTTATGGCTCGAGGTCTCCCTCTTGTCACGAGCATCGCCCGCATGAATTACTCCCTCCTTATTCCACCCTCTGGACAATTCTTTGCCAACCTTCACTATCTGGAGGGCAAGCTCGCGCGTTGGAACGAGTACAACGGCTCGCGCACCAAATGTAGAGCTATGCCGGCCACCCAGTCGCTGGATGAGGGGCACGATGTACGCCAAGGTCTTCCCGGACCCCGTCCTGGCCATTCCAACTAGGTCCCGAGGCGGTGAAGTGATGAGCGAAGGTATGGCTAATCTTTGAATTGGTGTTGGAGTTTGGTAGCCGTTGAGTAGCAGCGCCCTAAGGAGCGAAGGATGAAGACCTGGACGACGTTACATCGGATGCTGGTTATGCGCCTTGAAACAAGGCTTACCCATAGTCTGGAAACTGCTGCCGCTCGAATTCCCTTTGCCGTGAGATTTCTGGTTCTCTGATGTAGTTGAGAGCGTCAATGCTTTAACGCCATGCCTGTTCAAGTGAGCTTGGGAGGAGTTGCTATCATCGCCGACACCATCCACTGGTATGGGAGCGCGCTTCTTGCTGGGGCCCACTAGAGAATTGAAGATATCGAGATGGCCAGTCGAGTCGACGAAGTCGTCAGATATGTCGCTCCTGTTGGTCATCCATTCATCTTCATCCGAGTCTGAGGTGCTGGGCTTGGTGGGTGGCATTTGATTGAGGGAGGGGAAGGACAGAGAGATAAATTGTTCTGCTGGTTATGTAAGCCGGGGTCGGTCAGGATTCAGACGCCCCTATTGCGATTCTCCCTTCCCCGCCCACCAACCGTTCTACCACCCGTTGAGGCTCATGCCTCCGTCAAAGTCCGGGGTGGCCAAAATCCTAGCAGCTAGCTATGAGGAAGAAGCCAATCCTCAACCCATTCAGGCTCGTTTCCGGCACAAGTCTCCTCGATCACTCCCAAGTGACGAGCCTGTCGATGATGGGAACGTTGGAGAAACACAAGGCAAGAAAAATGTGCCTTGATCTGTGGGTTCTGTCGACTGAAGCTCCCATGTAGGATCTTCTGGACTAGAACTTCGTCCTCTAGGCACCCAAGGCCTTTCTCGCCGGACACCTTCAGCCCACGAGTTAGCGGAATCTTCATCTGACGACGAGCCAAATCAACTGCTACCAGGCTCGAAAGTGCACCAGACGAATCCAGAAAACATCATACCCATCCAAGTTCGCAATTCTGTGCTTCGGAAAGATTCGCTCCATAGCTCGGTCTCTGGAACTCTCGTAACATCCGGTCAGCCGGAACTGGTTGACGGTGCACCTTCCTCCTCAGTTTCTCTTAAGCCTCCCAAGGCATCACGCAGCGTCCATTATCATAAACCGTCAGACCCGTCACCAGTGGGGGCAACAACATTATTTTCCCGCAATGCCGCTCCACTCTCTCTTCCCGAGTTGGACTCCTATATCGAATCGTTTCCACCAGTTGTATTCTCCCGTCACTCGGACAGCCCCCGAGAAGGAAACGGCGCATCAACTCAGGAATCATCAAAGTTCCCCCCTTTCGAGCTCCTGACAAATCGCACTCTGGTCGACTTGAAAAATAACCGACCCGAACCACCGATATGGAAAGACAGAAATACAATGTTTGGAGTGGTCAGTCTCGCGAAACCTTTGATTTACACCCATATCCCTCACCCTATCCAACATGATTAGGTCACCGGATGGGTCTTGGGTCTCATGGTCAGTTGCCTGCAGAGCGCTAGGGCCTGAACTATTTCAACTAACCCACCCCAGGGTTCGAGCGCAATGTCAACGTACTATAGCTTACAAGGGGTCTATGACAGTGTCCAAATCTTTGCCCTTGTTCTCTCCTCTGTAGGTACGAAGCCTGGTGGAGTCTGTTCTAGCAAACGCAGCAAAAGCCTGACTCCAGCCCGGCAGTACGCATACAGAGCGAAGACACGGAAAACTCATGGCGCCAAATCCTGCTCGGAACGGTGTAAGATCCTCCATATGTTTTATTTATGTACCGACTCTCACCAAAATTTCTAGGCCAAATGTGCTGGCACTGAATGTGTCCTCGCTCACACAGTCGGTTGTCTTCTTCATGGTCTTTCAGCTTATCGTACTGGTTTTGGTGGCGTATTTTCATCGTGCAACGAGTAGGTTCGTTCGATCTCAGCCAATGCATGAGGGGTTGCTCGAACATCCCGAGGGAGCGAAAGGGCGTGGATGGGGAGTCCTCTGGGCAAGCTTCCTCCTTATCACTCTGTACCTTCCGGTCAGCACGATTGCCGTGCACGCTCTGGTAAGCCGTGTCATTTCCCGGCCGCTTTATAAGCTAAGACTTCTCTAGGCTTGGACGTCCGATTTTTGGCCCGTTCCCAACCCATATTTGAATGCCACTTCCTTTCCCCCAACTCTTCCTCCCCTAGGTTCCCCAGCTGAATTCAGAGATCCGTTAGATTTTTGCTGGACGACAACCATGAGAAAAGACACATTGAACTGGGCGCCCATCGTAGTAATCTTTTCACTCTTCACGTTTGCTCTGGTTCGTGCTGAGCTTCTTTGATTCTTGGACGTCAAGCGACCTCGAATAATGTTTGTCTCGCAGGTCACCATCTATTTCCCCGTCCGGCTGTATGTGGCAATCAAACATGCCCTGCCTGTTGTCGACCGCTATTCGGAGCTTGGTCGGCGCCGGACATCGTCGGAGATGGAACGCGAATATCAGCGTCTATTGGTTCGCGACACGCATCCCCTCTCATTTCTCTACAATGGTAAGCCACAGGGCATGCAGTTGCGTTCGCCCCAGCTTATAATATTTATCTCTCAGAATTCCGGCGGACTTGGGGCACTTACAAACCTCTCTATCTGGTCATCAAGCTTGTCGCCCTGCTGACGGTAGCTTTGATCGATCCGAATAACTGCCTATTCCGAAACAGTACCCGAGCGAAAGTTGACATAATCCGACAAGGCGTTTTAGTCGCTGAAACCGCAGTGGCACTTGTTGCGCAGTCCTTCCTGTCGCCGTTCATCGACCCAGTATCGAACGCAAGTGAATGGACCAGCCGTGCTTGCTATGTAATAACCTCTGTTATTGGGCTCCTTGTCGCCCTGAATGTCCCAAGCAGTCAAGTACTTAACGGTCCTTTCCTTTACGTGTGAGTGTGCTGCTGGCATTATTCGCGTAGTTGATTCAATCATTCCCCCCCGGGCAGAATCTATGCAATAAATTATGGACTCAACATATGTGCGTTAAACCCACTATTAGGCCGGTCAGTACACTAATGCATGGTACCAGACTTCGCCGCCGTCAATCTAGCATGCATCCGCGTTCTCATAAAAAGTCAGTCAATCTTGAAACTAAAGGAAGCGCTGGGTCTTACAGAATACTCTTATAGGGCTCACACACCGGGTTGACTTCAGTGCGTCCCATTTAACTACCATAACTACGTTTATCTGACTGGCTACAAGGTGTGGATATATTCTCACCTAGGTAAACGCCATCGCTCCACAGCAGGTGATATTGAACCTCACAAGGAGACATTTAGACTAAATGCCGTAATGCACATTAATCGGAGGATCCACCAAGAAAGCATTTCAATTCTTTTACTCGCTTCGCCGCAGTGCAGAATGCCTGCGTCCCAGAACTTGGTTTTCAATGAAGCTTTCGGTGGTGATTGGCCTCCCTATTTGATGGATTTCTCTGGTTCACCTGCTGAACGACACGTAGAGAACCTAAAGGTGAGGGCGGATAACACATGACAGATCCAACTATTAAGTTCTCTTTGCATCTATTGGCTAGATTCTTCGTGATGTGGGATTTGATACATACCAAAAAGGCGTGATAACCCGTTACGGCCAAAACCGACATCACCTCAAAGAGCTGGAAAGGTGCATAGAACGCGACCTTGTTGGTCCTGACGCCTACTGGAAGCCAACGGATAGCGCAGTCAAAGGATGTGCTCATTATTTCGGGCATGCCTGGTGGATCCCCTTTCCTCCCACACTGGTGCGCAACGCAAGGTAGTCCCGGTAAACACTCATCATAGGCTAATTGCTTGGAGTGCAGGTCATAAAATATGACCGGGGCGGGGTGGCTATATTGACAACACTCACCGAACTTTCCATGTTTGTCGAACAAAATGCAGACAAGAGCATTGTGGAAAAGCGCCGTCTCAGATTGGCTCTGAGATGTCTTGATCACGAGGTTATTTCCTGGCCATACACTAGGACTGAGGTTCGTATTCCACGACCACTTTACGCCCTCCTCTAAACACGTTCTGGAATCCACAGCTAGTTGGAGCAAGAACGTGGTTGCCATTTGGAGGACCACGTTACAAGATCCAAGCAACAACGGCGTTCAGCACCTGCACGTTTGAAATCAAGCGTAGAGGTATCGCCTCCTGGAGAGGGTTTCAGCTTGGCAGCGGTTTCCACGTCGAATTGCGCTATGCTCCTCGTGTCGCTGTCCACGCTCCTGTCATCGGGCTCGACGATGATTTCAACGTGAGCCCGCTGCTTGCGCGATTTCTTCTTCGAAACCAGGACATCGTGTCTCGCAACTCCCCAAAGATAGAAGACGCGTTGGCAAACTATCGCCGTCATCTCAGGAAGGTGTCAAGATGGAAACAAGACGTCCTGACTTACTCGTTTCTAACGACGGTCTATTTTCGTCCGAGCAACGCCACCGCTATCGCGCGGGAGGTCGAACCTGTTGAGAGGGATCTTCGGGTGCGCGAGATGATCCTTTCGGAAAAAGACGCCTTGGCCTCGACTCACGAGAGGATTCAAGCTGTATCGAGAACAGCCTTGGCAACATGGTGGTATTTGTTTTGGGATGACTTTTGGAGGCAGAACCGCGGAGCTTTCCCTGCCCTGCGTATTCATGAGCCAGACTTCAACCCTCAATATCCCACAAGCCTAGCCTATCGTCCTCTCACTCGATCTGCTCTAGAAAGGTTTCTGGACTACCGCGGCCTGCTTGCATCTCCTCGATCATCGGGGTGCCTGGACTCAGGAATCCTGAACAAAATGTATGTCCGAATGAGCCAGATAGCGTTTCAGGGAGCCAGTAGGGTGAGTTTTAGGGACCATAAAGCGGCTATTTGAGGGTCATTTTCATTCCGTCACGTAGATCATTCGAACTCATGTTGGAGGTCATGCCATTGAGTTTGATATTTCGGATATCAAATTTGGCCACCCCAAGTCCTCAACGCTTGATACTGGAGGAGGTAAGTAAATAACTTACCGCCATAATTTTTAGGTGCTAATACCAGCTCTTTATCCGAAGGAACCGATCAGGACGACTCTTCGATACGGGTTCGACCGACATATATGTGAGTCCATCCCAGTCCACTCTGCATTTACATACGCGTATAACAGCTCGGCTGCAGGTGGGAAGGCATATATGACGACCCTTTGCAGCAAAATCACGGTGGTGTAAGATGGCATTCGAGAGCGGTGAATCGATTTGCTGTGTGGTTCGGTATCACACCGTTGCGTAAGCGGAGGTTGGCGTCAAGTGGAGTGGGTTTCGATGTTAAACTCGTTCAAGGACGTTATATTGTTCTGCACGACGAAGACACATAAGACAATTTAGGGTTTACATGAATTATTTAACGTGCGGGAATCGGTTGTCTGGCAGTAATTTACAAGCTTAATCTAAAGAAGGAAGAACATGTCGTGAGCAATCCGATTCAGTTTTTTGAGAGGCGTATCGTGTCAGTTGGCCGTTCTTAAAAGTAAGGGCATTTCGACATTGCTGTGTGACTCTCCGCCAGAGGCCCAGATTCATCATGGTTATAGTACAGAATGAAACGCACCATGTATAAAGTAGAAAATATGATGGACCTAGACAAAGGAGAATTCGTCGTCAGTACGGTCCGTGGTGAAACAAGACGCGGGTTGGGGAGGTCAGATATTAAAAAAACGATAACTAGAACGCCTTTCAACATGGCCAAATTGACTCTGCCTGGGGCGGCAACAAAATATCATCATTATCATAAATAAAGATAGTCGCTTACCTTCTAGGTTGGGTTGGGGTGAGGAACTCCGTAAAGCAGGGGGGAAGTGAAAATTTTACGGAAGAGGGGAGGAGAGTGGTCTGTGCACACCAATGCTTTCGTCATCGGTTGTCATGGGTGTTCGACGATTGCGAGCGACCCGAATAGTCTTCATTGCGCCAATGATGGCCTCTGGATTTACGCCTGAAACCGGCTTCTTGTGTCTCTAGTCTATTGTAGACATCCCCATAACCGTAGCTTGAGCGAGGGGTGTCCGCTCCCATGGAGCTGCCAGCATCCGACCGTACTCTTTCATTACGTGCCCTAGGGGAAAAAATGGATACGAGTTTATGAACAAAAGGATTCATGGAAATGCATACCGAATGAGCGCTTCTGCACGTGCACGTTCAACCGCCTCTCTGGAAAGCCGCGCCACTCGCAACGGTTCTTCCGCAGTGTTCCGCTTGCCTCGGTGTGATCGCTGATCAGTTGAGGGTAGGGGTTGGGTTGCCTGAGACGATGAATCCCGTTGGCGAAGTTGGGCGCGGATGGCAGTCAGGGGATCGTCGAGGACCTTCTGGTGGGTATCACGAGCTCTGAAGATCCGCAGGTTAAGGCGGCGACGTAGGACGGAGATAAACCGAGACATACTTTCTTCGGAGTGTACTATTGCTTCCTATGGCTGAGCTTTCAGGATCTCCTGGTGACTTTGGGCTTTCTGGTTGCGCCGGCACTGCCATATACCAAGGACGGATGTCTTTTGGATTAGGGGCCAGAGCTACTCCCTGCTCAGCCTCTCTTTCTGATATCTTCCGTTCCACTTCAGCAGGTAATGAGCTGGTTTGAGAGACCCCTGCAGTGGAAAAGAAGTTGATGTGGCCCTCTGGTGTCGTCAACTCGTCTGGCGTGGCTTCTTCTGCTGGCTGTCCAAACTGCTCTCCGGGAGATGGGTCACGTCGCCGTCGGCTTGCACTCGAGCGCTTCCTCAAGACATCCAAGCGAGCCTCTGAGTCCTGCAGCCAACGAGATGCCTGACCTGAGACTAGGTCGAAAGCGGTTGTAGGCAACAGACTTACAGCCATCAAGAGTTTGCCTTCGTCCTTGAGTTGTTGCAGTCGAGCGGCCTCTTCATCGCGCCTTACTCTTTCAATATTATCTCTCCGATATGGGTGATATGATTTGTGGTGTGCAATGTTCAACTTCCCCATCTTGTGGTTGCCAATTGGGTGGTGGTTGCGGTCGCCGAACGTCAACCGCGGGACTTTCGGGTACGCGGCTTTTCTCTTAACCGCAACATTTGCACATCCACTTTTCGACAATGCTCCGATTCAACCTTGTGAGGTTGCGTTCACTGGCGCTGCCAAAGTCACCCGCCATCAGGAAATATGCAACCGCAGCTCCTGTAGCTCGATGGGCAGCAGGACGTTTGGGTAAGCTTATTGCGCCATTGCCATAGTCTCACGACCTCACACCCCCTCAAGCCGTTGGCGGCGCTGTCTTAGGGACCGCTTCTTATGCTCTTGGAAGTGTCTACCCGCCCACAGTAGTGGAACTTGCATTTCCTCGCCCAGCCCCTCCATCACCACCCTCCGATTCGCCGGAGGGTCTGGATCAAGTCCAGCAGATAGAGAATGCCTTAAACCATCTGCCACTTGTCGAAGCATATCGGTCAAACACCAAGGAATACTATGAGACGAGGCCTTACGCTTCATACCCGGAGGAGAAGCGAGTCCACAGCTTGACTGCAGGAACGCTGTCGGGGCCGGGTAGGTTTGCAGTTCGGCCACTCGTCTTCGCCAAATGGGACGAGAGCGAAAGTGTTGTTTTCATTCATTTAGGACGCAGCCTCTGTGTGAGTGCTGATTTACGACGCATCAACTAATTACTTATCCAGCCAACCCTAGGGACACGACGGAATTGTTCATGGTGGTCTGCTCGCAACCATTCTTGATGAGGCCTTGGCTCGAACCGCTTTCATGAACCTTCCTTCTAAGATCGGTGTTACTGCAAACTTGAACATAAATTACAAGCTTCCGACTAGGGCAGATCAGTTTATTGCGGTCAAGACTCGCATTGCTGAGGTGAAAGGGAGGAAGGCCACCGTCACTGGGCAGATTGAGGATCTGAATGGGAACGTTTTGGTCGAAGTAACGTAAGTACCTAGCACCGAGCTTTAGCCTCAAACCTGATGAACATCTTCCCAAAGGGGGTTATTTGTGGAACCAAAATACGCTAACATGCTCAAAACGGACACGATAAGCAAGATAATGGGCGAGCGACCGAAGGCCGGGCATCCTATTATTGGAGTGGACGTCGCGGTTACATCTTAGACAGCCCAGTGATTTGGAAAGGGGCGTTAGACGCTACCCTTGTGGTACTAGATCAGCCAGCACAGTGCGCTCCCACAGGCTCCTTAGCCTTTGCTTCTTACGGACATACATAATAGAGTTTTAATTCGAATGCTGCTGGGTTTCGCCGTCCGTTCTGCCGTCCTAAGGGTTCTAAAGGATAGCCGGAGAAGGGTATAACTAATGAACAGGTGAGCTTGGCGCCAACGTGCAAAGAAGCGAGTGGGAACTTGCCCTTGCAACAACTCTGGACTTGACCAAGCCCATTGGGACAGGCCCGTACGCCCTCGAGTCGAGAGAATGATCCGGGTTGTCACCTTGGACCCATATATGTCCCTTGGGAATGACAATTCTTGGGGCCTCTGGACCACCGAGTGGATCGACGGAGATTGTGTCCCCCGGCATCGCTAGAATACGTTTGCAGACGGACACTGAATGTTGGGTGGGCTTCAGGAACGTGACGATGTCACCGCGCCTGAGGTTCGGCGGGTTCAAACGAGGAGAGATGCATTCGCCCAAGACGAGGTTTGGACTCGCAGAGAAAGTAGGAACCATTGATGGTCCATACGACTAAAGCGAATGTCAGCAGCACAGCGTGATGCCGACACACCAGACTCACCAAACGAATTTCGGCAACGTAGTTTGTGAAAACAGCGACACCGCACAGAGCCTATCGCCGACGCCAAGTGTGGGTCAGTTTAGGCTCGGTTAACAGAGGCTGGATGAGAGAATTACCTGGACTGCTCTGAGCGTATACCTTCCGGCGGTTTTGAAGGACATTGTGGCGTCTGCTCGCTCACCTGTGAGAAGTTTGGAACATTGAAATTTCGACGCGCTTGCTGCCTGCCCATCACCACACAAGCGCATGCATCTTTACAACCTCACTCTCCAGTCCCCGACTGCCATATGTGGCGCACCTGCCCTAGGGAACTTTTCGGGAGTTAGGCAGCAAGAGATTGTGGTCTCAAGAGGTACCCGTCTGGAACTTCTCCGTCCAGATCCAAACACCGGAAAAGTCACCAGTGTCCTTACTCAGGATGTGTTCGGTGTCATCAGATCCCTTGCTTCCTTTAGGCTTACCGGTGGAACCAAAGGTGTGAATCTCCTTACTACTGGATTCTCTGCCCTGGCTGACGCTCTCCGTCAGACTATGTGATTGTGGCCTCCGACTCTGGGCGCATTGTCGTTCTAGAATACGACCCCAAGGCCAACGTTTTCAACAAGCTACACCAAGAGACGTTTGGCAAATCCGGCACGAGGCGGATTGTTCCCGGGCAATACCTCGCAACTGATCCCAAAGGGCGTGCAGTGATGATCTCGGCTGTTGAAAAGGCAAAACTGGTCTACATCCTGAATCGCGACGCCGCCGCCAATCTCACCATTTCATCGCCCCTTGAGGCGCACAAGAGCCACGCCATCATTCATCACATCATTGGGGTTGACGTGGGCTTCGACAATCCTATGTTCGCCGCTCTCGAGGTCGACTACAGCGAATCCGACCAAGACCCTACTGGCGAAGCCTTTAACAACGCAGAGAAGGTAAATCCTGCTTCACTATCAACGTAGTGTAGTTATCTGACTTGACTTTACCATCACCAGATGCTAACCTTCTACGAATTGGACCTTGGCCTGAACCATGTAGTGAGGAAATGGAGCGAACCGACGGACAACCGTGCAAACCTTCTGGTCCAAGGTGAGCCACCCCCATGCTTCATTTTCATGGCATCTCACACCATCGCGCAGTTCCTGGTGGACGCTCAGGCAATACAGGTGATTTTGATGGTCCTTCGGGCGTCTTGATCTGTTGCGAAGATCACATTATCTGGAGAGACATGGACTCTCCTCAACATCGAGTTCCCATACCACGACGGGATAATCCGCTGGCAGACCCAAATAGAGGCATCATCATTGTCGCTACTGTCATGCATAAAATGAGGGTCAGTTACGTATGGGCGTTATTACAGGCATGACTGCTCACCGTTGAAATTCAACAGGGTGCATTCTTCTTCTTACTTCAAAGTGAAGAGGGAGACCTTTACAAAGTTACCCTCGAACACGAGACTATCAAGAATGCAGACTCGGATGATGCGTACGTCGAGGTCAAATCTCTAAAGATTAAATACTTCGATACCGTCCCTGTCGCTTCTGGTCTCTGCATCCTCAAATCCGGTTACTTATTTGTGGCCTCGGAATTTGGAAACCAGTCAGTATCCCACAATTTTGATGCAAGGGTATCGAGTTAACCATAGACCTCAGTTATCTTTATCAGTTCCAAAAGCTCGGAGACGACGATGATGAGCCTGAATGGTCTTCGTCGAATTTTCCGCAAAATGGGATGGCAGATCCTCATGCCGCCTTGGCCGCCGCATATTTCCGACCTCGTCCTCTTGAAAATTTACTACTTCAAGACGAAATGGAGAGTCTCGACCCAATTATCGATGCCAAGGTGCTTAATTTCTTCAATACCGACACACCTCAGATCTTTGCGGCGTGCGGTCGAGGGGCCCGGAGCACTTTCAGGACTTTACGACATGGGTTGGACGTCGAGGAAACCGTCAGCTCTGATCTTCCAGGAATTCCGAACGCTGTTTGGACGACGAAACTTCGCGAAGACGGTAAGTAAGTCTTGTCGATCTTGCTACAGAACAAATACTGATGAATCCAATACGCAGATCCCCATGATTCGTACATTATCCTCTCTTTCGTGAATGGAACCTTGGTCCTCTCTATTGGAGAGACCATCGAGGAAGTCTCAGATACGGGGTTCCTGTCATCTGCCCCGACTTTAGCTGTACAACAAATTGGGGCCGATGCGTTGCTACAAGTTCATCCCCACGGCATCAGGCATGTTTTGGCTGACAAGCGAGTGAACGAGTGGAAGGTTCCAGCTGGCAAGACTATTGTCGCAGCCACAACAAACAAGCGGCAAGTAGTTGCCGCTTTAAGCTCCGCGGAATTAGTCTATTTTGAGTTGGACCTAGAAGGTCAACTTAACGAGTATCAAGACCGGAAACCGATGGGAAGCACCGTATTAGCGATGAGCGTTGGTCCAGTTCCTCCCGGGCGACAACGAACTCCTTACCTGGTTAGTTCTTACCTCCTGGAGTTACAGTTGCTTCGTCTGACATGTTCCTTAGGCTGTCGGCTGCGAGGACCAAACTGTTCGGGTTGTATCGTTGGACCCTGAGAGCACTCTCGAAACGATCAGCATTCAGGTAGTACATCTTCCAGGCCTCCATCTATAGGTCCTCGCTTATTCCTTTACTTTTGTAGGCCCTGACGGCGGCCCCTTCAGCCATATGTATTGCGGACATGATCGATGCCAGCATCGATCGGAACAATCCCACCATGTTTGTCAACATCGGGCTCTCGAACGGGATTCTCCTCAGAACAGTTCTAGATCCGATCAATGGCCAACTTACAGACACTCGGACACGGTATGTTTGATAGGGTCTCAGGGCTACCTCTTATCAAGTTACGAATGATCCCCTGCCCCCAGCTTCTTAGGCTCGCGCCCAATCCGTTTGATTTCAGTCCCAGTTCACGGCTCTCCTAGCATCTTAGCCCTGTCGTCACGTTCTTGGCTCAACTATACCTACCAAAATTTGCTCCATTTCACCCCATTAATACTCTCAGAGCCGCTAGACCATGCTTGGAGCTTTTCAGCGGAGTTATGCCCAGAAGGCCTTATTGGGATATCGGGCAGCGTCCTCAGGTTCGTTGCGCTGACCCTTCGATGATGGCAACTCATTTAACCCTTGCAACCACGCACAGGATCTTCCAGATTCCCAAACTCGGCTCAAAGCTAAAGCAAGATAGCATACCTTTGTCCTTCACTCCGCGAAAGATGGCGGTACACCCGCAGCACCGATTGATCTACCTCGTGGAGTCCGATCATCGTGTCCTAAGTCCTGAGGAGGCGCAGAAGCGGTTGTCAGAGATGGTAGGTCATATCACACGTCCGTGAAACATCGATGACTGATTGTTTCGCAGGAGAAGCAAGGCAAGAAAGTGCCTCCAGGAGTTCTTGATCTTCCTCCCGCGATCTTTGGACGACCAAAGGCGGAAGCGGGCAAATGGGCTTCTTGTGTTCGTATCCTCGACCCTGTAAATGTGAGTGCAAGTCTGGAGGTGTTGCAATTCTAGGCTCTGAACAGGAGTTTCACAGGGAACCTCTGTTTTCGATATAGCACTAGACAACAACGAAGCCGCGTTTTCGATTGCTGTGGTCCCCTTTACTGGCCTTAACAATGAGTACCTGCTGGCTGTTGGTACCGCGTCGGACACATTCGTAGCACCCCGTTCCTGTTCCCATGGCTATATCCGCCTATACCGATTCGCGGAGGATGGGCGAACCATTGAGTTATTACACAAGGCAAGTGACATAGGCACTGTGTATTACCGACGCTTACTAAAGTACTTCCCTCTTGAGGGTTGCTAGACCGAGATCGACGATGTTCCACTGGCCTTGCTTGCTTTCCAGGGACGGCTGCTCGCAGGTGTGGGTAACGCTCTTCGAATATACGACATTGGCAAGAAAAAGCTTTTACGCAAATGTGAAAACAAGGTACTCTTTTTCCGGGATTTTTATGGCGATTTCACGCTCTCAACTTATTTTCTAGGCTTTCCCATCGGCTATTGTTACGCTCACTACCCAAGGATCGAGGATCATGGTTGGGGATATGCAAGAATCCGTTTTCTACGTCACATACAAGCAGAGCAGCAATCGCCTTCTCATCTTCGCTGACGACACATCCCCTCGATGGATAACATCCCACACCATGGTCGATTACGAAACGTTCGCAGCTGGAGATAAATTTGGCAATGTCTTTATCAACCGCCTCGACCGCTCGATCAGTTCCCAGGTGGATGAAGATCCGACGGGAGCGGGAATTTTGGCAGAGAAGGGTTTCCTAATGGGAGCCGCGCACAAGACAAAACTGCTGGCCATATATCATGTGGGTGATGTAGTCACATCGATACAAAAGGTGTCGATGGTAGCTGGTGGACGAGAAATTCTCTTGTACACGGGCTTGCACGGGACAATTGGGACGCTCGTCCCTTTGGTATCGAAGGAGGACGTCGATTTCATCACCACTCTGGAACAGCATCTGAGAGGGGAGAACCAAAGTTTGATCGGTCGGGATATGCTGTCATACCGGGGTTATTATACTCCAGTGAAGGCCGTGGTTGATGGTGACCTTTGCGAACGCTTTGCCCTCTTGCCCCCTGCCAGGCAAAGTGCGATAGCCGGGGAGCTCGATCGAACGGTGGGGGAGGTACTGAAAAAGTTGGAGTCGTTGCGCGTTAGCTCATCTGGGTTCTAGCCTGTGTCCCATGTATCACATTGTTCAGATATCGTACAATATACTAAGCTACCTCTTCGAAAAGGTCATCAATCTCTTCGTCTGGTCCTCCGAGTGTTGGTTCTCCGGCGCCTTCATTTAGCGGGTAGCTTTGGTGCGACGAAATGGACTGTTCTCGTTCAACCTGGACTTGTTGTTCGACCTCTTCTTCCGCACTCTCATTATCCTGACTGGTGCCTTCTTGTTCCGGGTTGGTCTGATCTTGATCCATTTCCAGAGAAAAGTCGGGACGAGCGCGCATTGGGAAATGTTCTTTGAGCATCTCGACCGCGCGAAGTGCTCGAGAGGCTCTCGCGTCATGTTCGTCCCGGATAGATCGCATATCCTCTACAGCATCTTGAAATGACTGATCCGCGCTTCGTTGAAATGGAGCGGCAGCCTGGTCATCCCCGATGATAACGTCTGGTGAGCGATTGGTATGGACCAAGTTGCCGACGTAGTTGTTCAAATCGGGTGGAACTGGCGCCAGTGGGTGGATGAGAAGATGGGTGAGCGAGTTATGTGGGGGCCTAGGCCAGTTCTCGCTCTGAGCTTGAGAGGCGGCTACCGCGGCGGCGAGGCTACCCGCTGGTGTCATCGACATAGAGAGTTGCTCTGAAATAAGGGCGGTTTGCTGTAGAACATTATTGTATTTGTTTAGAACATCGGGCCTTGGAAAATATTAGTAACTGGTTTCTGGGTAATAGGAAGATGAGGGTATCCGCACCATGCAGGAGGGCTCGGGTCGCCGTAGCCGTGGATTGTGGCATGGAGTTCAGCGATGCGTCCTCGAAGGTTATGGATGTGCGTCCTCAGTGACCTGAGCTGGGGAACTGGGAGGGTCTTGTTCGCGTCGTAGAGCAGCGTCGGGGCAGGTGGCTGGAGATCCATGCGAAGCCAGGAACGGAGCTGACACGGAGATGTCTCTGCACCGTCTCCCAAACGACCACCAACCAAACTCGCCCAACAAATGGCAGCTCTCCTTAGAACTCGTGCACCCTCCGCTTTCCTCCAACGTCTCTCTTTTACCGTTGGTCCTCGCGCTCTGAGCACCTCCAAAGTTGCTCATCTGCGTCAGTCCATCTCGCAATTCGTGTTTATTCCGTGTTCCTCAACCAACTCTCCCGCTAGCACTGAAGAAAGCAGACTCTTCCGAGGCATCTCCCGCGACCACCTCCGCGAAGACGTCTCGTAAAAGCACTTCAAAGAAACCCAACACTAGCAGTGGTATGTGGACATCTTCCGAAACCAAGTGCATCTTGCCTGACGGGCTCCGTGCATTTTAAAAGCCAAGGACGCAGACTCCAAGCAGAAGAAGGGCGCCAAAGGCTAGTCTCTCCACTTTTATGAGCCTCTTACGCGCTTCGCCACTTACTCGTGCTCTTGTTTCCCCGATCAGAGCCCAAGCTGTATTCCGAACCGCCGAAGGGAAAGGTCTCGCCATACATCTTATTCTGCGGCGAAAAGATAGCACTCACCCAAGGACCCATCGTCGAAAGAATCAAAGCTGTGTCCGACCAATGGAACTCCCTGTCGGCTGAAGAAAAGCAGGTTAGTCCAACGTGCAGAATCACGCTTGGGGCGTACCTGAAACTTCTTGCCAGGTATGGGTCACTCGTGCAGAAGAAATCAGTTCCAAGAGGCAGGAGGATTTCGAAGCCTGGGAAGCTCAGCAGTCTCCCGAGGCACTTCAGCAGTACAAGAAAGATAAGCGTCATCGCTACCGACTCCGCGCCGCGCAAAGAGCCGAAACATTAGGGACAACCGGCATGAAGCAGCGGGGAACCTCGGCCTACATGCTCTTCACCCAGGCGTACAGGGCGAATCCCACTCAATTCGCGTTGCCTCCGGTCGAACACTCCGGCAAAAGTGCCACAGTAACGACGGCCATTGCGCTAGGCCAACTCTGGCGCTCGATGACCTTGGGCGAGAAAGCGGTTAGTAACGCCTGGCGTGGTGGCACGAAGAGTTTATCTGACCCACAAGTTAGCCTTATATCGCTCAGGCGGAGGAAGATGCTAAGAAAGTGAAGCAGGCATTGGCAAACCATCTGGCGGAGAAGTTGCAACAATCTAAGACAGCTTAAATATTGTTTTGCCGGGTTTCTGGGACTTTGAGTACTTTTTAGAGAGCCAGTATTTACCCCTGAAAAACGTTTTCGGACTTAATACGGAGTTCTGTGTGCCACCCAGTCCCTACGCTCCGAACAACCACCCCAACCACTGTACATGGAGAATGAAGTTTGGCAAAACTTATACTGCAATCATCTATGACCCGACATTCCCTCAGGAATGGCGAGACAAAGCCATTGACTACCGACAGGTCAACCCCCTTATTTAGGTCACACGACACCACACTGACTTGTCTACGACGCCTTTTTTTCAGCTGAAGAAACTCATCAACCAAGTCGTTGTTGAGCTATCCGCTCTTGGTCTCAACCCAGCTGTCCTTCAGCGGTTTATCACTGAACCTGGTCAACTCTCCAGCCTTGTCGCCCCAAACGCCACAGACCCAACCGACGGAAATAGCAAATCCAACTACGCCGCTATTTATGAAGTTGCTCGTAAGTCACTGGAGTCACCCTTCCATCTAAACTCTTACCGGAACAACGTCTGTTCAAGAATCGAATCAAACTCATGGAATCTCTCCTCAATTACGGGTGCGGTTGCCTCGCAGAGACTCAGGTCTCCACGGCTCGCCCTTGCCTGCCCTTGAAAGGCGTGCATCAACTGGATCTACCGATTCTGAGGCGGTCGTCAGGTATGTTGGGATAGGTGGAGGATACCAACCTGCTCTCTAAACTAGGTCGTCACTAGCGTCCAGACGACGGGCATACTTATTCCTGATAACCAAAGCCAGGAGCAAGGGACGGGGTCATCTTCTCGTATTCTAACCAATGTAATGGACGGCGAACCCAGGTAAGGATCATCGAGACTACCTGCCAGAACCCCCGCTTATGTGCACCTCAGTCAAGACGAAGTTATATACCCCCTCCCTTCCGATGCGGCGTTCCTCGAATTGCTGTCAGGAGCGTTGGCTGCACTCGCGAACCTCTATTCATCCATACTTCGATATTGTGAAGTGGAGGTCGAGGCTCTCTCTCAAACCATTTCGTCCACGGCAAGACCTCGCTCGGAAGGAGGAAAGTCCGACTTGGACACTTGGCGCAGCATATTTCAACTCTGGGTGGAGTCCGAAATATTCGAAAGCCTTAGTGAACGACACCACGGGGAGGTTGAAGCGACCGAGGCTGAAAAGAGACTCAAACGGTTCGCGGATGAAGTGATCGAACGTGGCCTTGACAGTAAACGTGCCATGCGCATCGTTGATAGCAAAGATGCACTACACCGCTTTTACGCTTTAAACGTGTTGATCCTGGATCTCAAAAAGGTTAGTCTGTCCACGATCCCGAGTCCCGGTTCAGTCCTTTACGATCGTTGAGCAGTTTCAGTTGGCCAACGCCGAAGCCACCAGGAAGATCCTCAAGAAACACGAGAAACGCACGTCTCTACCCTCAAGCGTGGTGATCCCTTCCCTTACCCTCACGGTCCGAGGGAAAGAGAGTTTGCCCAGGGTAATGGTCTGTATGATAACCGAGACCTTGCTACCCGTCATACCTTCAATCGATGGTGATTACAACCAGCTCTCCACCAACTTGATTGCATCTGCTAAGTGGCTCGGCGAATAGACTATTCTTGCATGATCTGCACAAGCATCGCTTTCAAGCCAATAAGACTAGATTGTGGCCATCTCTTCTGCGTAAGGTATGGTAATTCTCTTTCGTTCTGTGTATTATAAAGCGGTTAATCCTACGCTTCTGCAAGGTGTCTTGTGAAGATGCAAAAGAAGGGCACTCCAGAGTACGGAAACTGTCCCCTTTGTCGGGCTCCCACTGTGTTCAAGGCTGATAAGTGTACTGCAAGACCGAATACCCTGGAAATTTTGCCGCTAACCTAGTCATATGTAGCGAATCTCGATGTTGCGCTTATGAACTTCATGAAGGACTGGTTCCCCAAAGAAGTCAGGATCAAGGCCAAGGAGAACGGAGAGGAAGCGAATAAGGAGATGGCAGAAGAACTTGGAATTGATAAAGACTGTCGTGTTATGTAGGATATACAATAATCTTCTAATTCCCAACACGGGCACTTCCTTGTTATGTCCAAGAACCAGACATCGCACCAGTTTCAGACTGTGAAGATATGCGTCCTTTGCATCATTCCTGGTCACTTTCCTCGCTGTCCTCGTCCAACGTAACCCCCGCCTTCATCTCCACAACAAGGTTGCCGCCACCCCTCAGGATGTCAACATCTCCGAGGATTTCAGATGATAGATCTATCTCCTTCCTGGGGTATGACGTCGCGAGGCGGAAGTCGTATTCATGGGTGTACCCTACTGGAGCGGTTGATGGAGCGGCAGCTTCTCCGCTACGCGACAGGAAGCAAACATCGACAGCTGCGTAGAGATCCTCAACGCTTTCCGATGGTCGGAAGCGTTTAGTGAGTCGCTCCCCGTTGGGCAGGCGAACAACGATGCGAATCGCCTTCTCTGTAGCAGGAGGTTCGACAGGCAGAGTATTTCGCTTCCAGCGACGCCAGGCTTCACGTTGCTCCGCCTTGTTGATCTTCTCTCGCTCAAGTCTTCGGAGCTCCGCCTCCTCTTCTTGCTTGCGCCGCTCCTCTGCTTGGCGTTTCTCGGCCTTTTCTCTATCGCGGCGCTCAGCTTCTTTGTATGCTCGATCCTGCTGAGCAATCAAATCCTGTTCTTGTTTGCGTAGCCGAATTTCATTCTTGACGCGAGTTAGGATGGGATTAACGCGAGGCAAAAGAGTGTTGGCTATGTGGTTATGTAAAGTTGTAGCGGACGTAAGAGAGGTAGGAGAGCCCTCGTGGCGCGAAAGTACGCATAGTTGAGGTGACGAAGGACCACTTGAAGTACGACTCCCAGATCGTGGGTGAAGGGCGATGAATGCTACAAATGGGAAGGTGGTTGCTGATAGCTTGAGGGACGCTACCCAAGGCTGTCAGAGCTGGAGAAGAAGACTCGAGGGGAACAGCACATACTCTGGTGTGCTTCGTTATCTCGAACATCGCCACCCCAGACGATGAAGTCGTTATCAGTCAGCACCCGAACCAGGTCTGGATCAGTGAGGACAGATCTGGGATATCTTGGTGTAAGTGTTGTGAATGCTCCCCGAGGAGGAGAGTGCGACGAACCGTTTGAATTCAGCTGTGTCGTCGTGTTCTTCGCAAGTGAGAATCACACACATCGGCCGGGCGTCCTTTTGCGCAGTCTTGAGGGCGCTTTCATAGCTCCCAACCCAAAAGTCAGGTAAGAGGCGACCTCGACCTTCTCCCCTATCGCGTCGTCTCAGGGCGTCGTCCGAACCGACGTCCACTCCGGAGGCGGAAGCTGCCGCGCGGGTAATGCTGATTGCGCCCGTCTCATCCTCGAGCTCTCGTATCCATCTTTCCGCCGCATCAGCGGGATTACCGGGGCGCGGTGGACGACGCGGGCGACCTTGTGGTGTCGCTCCAAAAAAGTTGAAACGCAACGTCGCCGTATTGAATCGGGGGAACGGAAGCCGAAGCAGGCGGAATATAAAGGCGAACACGGAGATGGATACGGTGAGGGGATAAGAAATTATCGCAAATACTCGATGGAGAATGGGATATAGAGCAAGAGACTATGTGTGGTGGGTACGGGTCAGTGAGGGAGAGAAGGAATACGAAGGAAATGGAAATCTCACCGCTGGCTTTCGACCGTTTGGTGGATTCGGCCCTTGAACGGTGTCGTCTATCTCAAAAGTCTCCAAAGGCCTTGTCGCTATAGGTGAGCGGGAGGAGCTGGAGGACGGCTCGGGTTGGGGTGGTTCGACTGCGTCTTCGCCGTCGTACTTTGCTTGAATGGCTCGCTGTTGGGGTGAGGCGGGGGCTCGTGAGCAAGAGAACTAAACTACCATGGAGGTCGTGGCGCCTACCTGGACATCCCAGCCAACTCTTTCCAGCAGCGCTCGGTCTGCCTCAATGTCGGCGCTGTTGGTGATAGCATGGAACTGAATGAGGGCCTCTTGCTGACTGGGCGTAATGCTCATGGTGAGGATGTGGTGGAAGCGGCGGTGTCTTTCTGGACTGCTGGCCCAGAGCACGGCACCAGCGCTGTTTCCCGCGGTCAAGCAGAATTCTGCCATTTCTATCTACGCTAAGCGGTACACTGGTTACAGCTCCTTCTTCTCAGCTTGTCTCAACTCCAAAACCCGCTCCTCCTCTGCTCGTCGAGCTTCTCTTCGTTCTCGTCCCTTGGTAATCATCGGACGCGGTTCGAGGTCGGCGAACATCCCCTTGCACAAGACTTCAATAATCCAGCAGCCCGCAAAGTCGACAATCATGGTAGTCGTAAGTCGGATGGCAAACTACGTGTGTGCGCGTTAGTCTTTTAATCTCAAATGTCCGATCACAAAGCACTCTTACCGAATTCTGCATTTCTACAATCTGCAGCCAGCGATTGAGCTCTGGAACGAAATCGGTGGCGCCCGAAAACGCAACCGAACCAGCACCGAGGAGGCCCCAAAACAACGCCCTGTTCTCTCGAATCCCTTCCCTGAACGGTCGACCTTGGAAGTTGATGGCGAACGTTGAGACTTGTTGTGAGAGACCAAGCAGATAAATGGCGGTGTTGAGAAGATTTGGCTCAAACTTGGCTTCGAGATCAATTTCACCGCGTCTGATAGCCAAACCAAGAATTGTCAATCTCGAAGAAACTCCAGCACGTGTGCAGACTTACTGCTCGTATTGACCAGATAATCCAGTTATATAGACCAAGGCCACGATATGGATTGCAAACTGGAGGAGGACCGAAAGCAAGACGTAAAGGTTGAAAATATTGCCCAGAGGGCGTTCTCGAGAAAGTTTTTCGATCGGCTGGATCCAATGAAGGCTTCAGCGGCGACAAAACCGGCATCATGGTGTATTCCCTTACCTTCGCGCGTGAGATGCAAAGGAAGCAGACAGACATCAACATGCCAGTTATGGTGACTTGATAATCGCCGAATTTGATGCCATCCAGGTATTGCACGCTCAAACTATAAGCGGTAATGAGACAGTTCAAAGCGAGAATCTTGTACATTTGAACCGTAGCAACCAATGTGCATCGCCCTTGGCGAATGATATTCGAGACTGGGGAAGAGTATGCATCAATACCACTGCAATTGACAAGATGAAACCAAACTCACTCGCGGACACGTTGGATAACTTTGACGTGAAGGGCGCCGCACAAGAAGCATCGCCGAGTTTGATTTTAGGAGGTTCGTTGTCATCATCCATGTCTGCCATAGCATTCGTAATTGCAGTAAGATCGAACTATTGCAAGAGAAGTTAATCGAAGTCGATTTCACTCTGAAATTGACGGGCGAACCTTTTCCATCGGATTCTTCTTCCGCGCACTTTGCATCTTATCCAGTGCTTTCTTCTGAGCTTCGACCAAATCGGGATATAAATGGGCGATAGCTGGAGGAACCGGTGGCGGAGGCTGGTTGAAACGTTGAGATACGTTCAACTGCATCTCGTAAGCCTTCTTGATACGTTCGTTCTTCGCATGTTCGGCAATTTTCTGGAGGTCCTCTGGACTTCCATCCAGTAATGCAACACCAATGTGGGCTTGCTTCAACGCCCCGACGTCGTTTGTCCCATCACCCGCCATAAGGGTAATGTAGCCTAGCGTCTTTAGCGTCGTCAAGATGTACTCCTTCTGTAAGGGTGATACCCGTGCGTAGACCCAAGTATTTTGGACTAGACTTTGCCATGCGGGTTTCCCTTCAAACTGTTTGAGTGCCGCTCCAGTCATGCAGATGTCGTACTGATCGAACAAGCTCTCATCTATGGGCTCCGAAGGGTTGACAGGTATGATCTTGGTCTCGTCAACTGTCCTCCATACGAGGTCTGCCAACACTGTGTCAGGGCGACAAATGGAATAGGTGTATCTCGCGACTCACCTGTCTCGCTCGTTGCGCCTTCCCTGAGGTCCAGAATCAACGCATCTCGATCCACGATTTCAACATCTCGAGCGACATGAACAGCAGTTAGCGGATTGTCGCCAGTGATCATAATGCACTTTAATCCTGTCAGTAAGGCATCCAAAAGCTATCAGGCGCTGATAACGTACGCGGTGGGAAGAGTCTGCGAGCATTTTCAGCGTTGCGATCGCATCCGGCTTCAAAGGGCAGTGGAAGACGAGGAAACCGGCGAATGTTAACTTGCTCTCCACTTCATCCCTGGGCATGTGGTTGATCTATGGCGTTGATTAGATGAAGCAAGATGGACTCGGTGATCCAAGACGCACCCTATCAGCCCCCAAGGGTCCCAGTTCTTTCCAAGCCAACGCAAGGACGCGGCTGCCTCGCCTCGTATAATATTTAAAGGTGTCCTCGTATCCCTCGGGTACAACGCCGAGCATATTTTTAATCGTTTCGGGAGCTCCTTTTGCAGAGATGAGAACTTTTCCGTTTGGAAGAGTCGAGATGGTGGACATTCGCTTGAGGGCAGAAGAGAATTGGAATCGTCGTCGAATGGTTATGACAGAGCGGTGGGGAGCCGTGGCGGATGCGGGGGAGACTTGGCCGCCTTTCGTGATCTTCCAATCTAACTCTTCCAGGGTAGTGCGCTCCATCGGGTCACCGACAATGGTACCATCATCCAGTTGGACAAGTGCATGGGCTGCCGCTAAACATAGAGTCGTTTCCTTTGGGGTTTCCTTCACGTTGACTAACTTTAGTTTGTCGGATGGGCTATGGTTAATGTGATTAGTGAAGTCCAGTCGAGCACGGGTTAGCAGATACCCACTCGATACCGGCAACACCTTCTACAACCAGGTTCTCGGCGGTGATTGTGCCCGTCTTATCAAAGCAGCACACATCCACTCGCCCGGCGGATGGAATACGGAAAGGTTCGGTACAAAAGATCGCTAGAGCGTTGAAAGGTCAGTCCCAGGCCTGTTCCTTGGCGGTGGAGAATCTTTGAAGGGCGCACCAAACTTCGAAAGAGCGACGAGCGAGGCATTTACAGCGAGAGACAACTCCATAGGCAGTTCTGGCGGTACCACACTCGTCACAATCAGAATGCAGTCGAGGAGTAATTTCTTCTTCGGCAAGTCTCGTTCAACACCTGCAAGGTCAAGCATAAGCACTCTACCCGCCCAGCACGAAGAACGTGACATACCTTTTACCCAAACATACCAACTAGCAGCAATCGCAAAGATCAAAAGGAAACCAATAAAGAGGAAAGCTTCGAAGTTGTTTGCGGATACGCGTTCCGTGGAGAAAATCATGGTCCGAACCAATTGACCTTGGGACGTTCCAAAACCAGTACGCAGGACAACCGCAAGGCATCCTCCATCGGGAGTCGACGCTCCGCCGCCAGCTTGGAGAGCTTTTGTACCTCCGAATAACATGTTGTTCTTGTGAGTGCCGTCCATGTCCAAGTTTTCATCGTTTTCCCGGAGGTCGATGGCTTCCTTCAGCAGAGGGGTTGATTCGCCGCTGAGCATGGCTTCGTTGACAATACAGGTTCCAGAAAGGAGAAGCAAGTCGCCGGGGATTGCAGTCTCCGATTGAGTGCGAGCTAGGTGAAACGGTGCATCAGCGTCGGGTTGGCAAAACAAACACACCAGAACGCACTGATGGATACGAGGTCACCGGGCAGCAGATGGTCGGTTTGGATGGTCTGCCATTTGTTATCGCGCAAACATTGAATAGGATAGGGCGCGATCGACATGGTTCTAAACTCTTGAAGGGTTCGCAACCGCTAAGAAAGGAGGATTGAGTTCAACAGCGCCTTGTAAAACGGAAACGACCTCCTTACCTGCCAGACAACAGTGCATTCAAACACGACCAGCATAAACAGAGTAAACAAGGAATAGTACCAATATTCGTCCAGAACCCAAAGACCGACGCAGAAAATTTGGAAAACGAAGAACGGTGCGGTGGCATGCTCTGCAAATAGGACAGTGAACGAAGGAATTGGGATGTCGAATTCGTTCTTTCCGAAAAGGGCTGTCAGAAGAGGTACATCATTAGATGATATGCCACTCGATGCTTTATAGTCGCCTAGAGGAGGCCGGGCGTCGGATGGATAAGGCAGTCGTTCGAAAGCGATTGGATCCTTGGAGGACAGAACATAGGTGTCACGTTGATAGCTGAAGGAATACTCTGGCACGAGGTTGCTGTTGGACTGAGACTCTAATGAGGACCCCTCTGATACAATACCACACACGAAAGAACGAACCTGCTTGCGAGTAAGGGGTACGATCTCTCCTTGTCCACGATGCTGAGCGGGTACGATGCGGACGCAGTCGGCTTCGGCAAGTGAGCTGGCCTAGAAAGGAGAAAGATTATCCGAATGAGTTGCAAGATACACTGATGACGAACGAGTCTCGTACAGTGCTGGTGGTGACAAATGCCTTCGCGCCGCTACTCCACCGAGTGACCAGAAAGCTCAGAGCATGGCTCAAGCCAAGGCCGACGACAAAGAGGAAGGTCCACTCCTCACTTTGAACCCAGTCGTCGTATCTGACGAAGTAGGTGTATGCTAGAAGGGGGTAGAGGGAGAGGAAAGGTGCAGCGTAGACGTGTAACCAGAACGGTCTGGACTTGTGGAGACTCGCGTGGGTGATCTCTGGCGAGACAACCGTGATGGGAGCCATGGCTGCTCAGATGTGGCAGCGAGATGTCTTGATGAACGGCCGGCGAATGAGCTTCGCGGTCAGCGATCAAAAAGCACAAGTGGGGGGTGTGGAAGAGAGTGAGGTGGTGGTGTAGCGATGCGGACGACGCAGTCTCAGCCAAAATATTATTCGACGCGCGTTAGGTTTTGACGCAAAACGTGAGCCGCGTGGTCCTCGGACCGAGGGACCCCGGCTGCAGCCCTGACGTCGCGGATGAACCAGAAGATTCTCGAAATGTACAATATGCATAAACGACTTGAGAGCTCCGACGTGTAAGTACTACTAAGTATCAAACTTGCGGTTTTCATTCCTGCCAAAGAGGTCGTACCGAATCTCGGGCAGCATCTGATTTGAGGGGTGATCAGACACACTCAGCAAAAAAAAAAACACGCAAAAATATCCGGCTCACTCTATCTTCGAGCAGTCTAAGTCGTTCGTCGAGTGTGTTATCCATGGTGATCCTATCAGTCCCAGCCACAAGCTTGACGCCACCAGCGCTAGGTTGAAGAGGCAGCGGTTCAATATGCGTTCCAATATATTGCCCAGAAGCTCACCTGTCGTCTGTCAAGGAGCCTTCTACAGAGACTTCGGCTTTCAATCCACTAATTTCGGTGTATTGCTGCTTGGCCCCCTCAGCAGCCTTTTCAGCGAGCCCCTTGTCTTTTGGACGGCATTTGACAGTGATGCTAGGTTCCATAAATCGAAGCAAGCCCTTAACGGTCCAGAGATGGTCAACCCCTGGCACCGTCAGCTAGGAGCAATGGAGTGTACCTCAAGAATCGAAGATTCCAACACCTGCGCGTAGCGTCCTTGATCTTCAGACAGCTTCAATAACCCTGCTCTAGCCTCCGAGAAAAGGTCTTGCAGGTGTTGCTCGCGAGCTTGCAACAACCGCAGCCGAGACTTGTTGGTGAGGGTAGATTGGGCGCTTGAGGGGAGTAGTGCGTCACTAAAGGCGTCCTCTACGCAGCACACGCGATCAAGTTGGTTCCATACATCTTTTGGGAAGTTTCTGCCTGCTTCTTCTTCTTTTCGAAAGCAGCGTCTATCGCGTTGGTTTCCTGGCGGACGATTCTTGCCTGACGATACCCACTCAAACCGTCAGTTGGAGGCATTCTTCCTGACCATCGACTAAAGATAGACCTTTTCAATAGCAAACTCTTCGTCTGCTTTGACCTTGATCTCCCGAGCCTTCTCATGTGCCTCTTGTTTGATGAAGGCGATCTAATCGGTGAAGGGGCGACTCAGTCTGGAACGAAAGGGTGCAGCAGACCCAACGCTTGAATATAAAATATCACACCATCTTGTTCATCTCGCTGAGAACCTCATCGTCATTGAGTGGTCGTGACATGGTCGATAGTCGTGCCCGGGGCAAAGATATTTAGGGAGGAGAGAGGAGAGCTAGGGGAGGGGTTTGACCGGAAGAGGCCGCGATTACATATGCAACTCCGCGACTTTACACTGGAACGACTCTAAGTTGCACCTCCCGTTCCTTCTCTACTTTAACGGTCACTTTGTTATCATCCGTGGATGTTTCAACTCCATCCCCTCCTCCTTGCACCGTGACCCCTTGAGAATATATCTTGCTATCGAAAGTGATTTCAAATTGGTCACCTTCCTTGCCCAGGAAGTCGAATTCGAAGGTCCTCGTGGAAAAGTCGAAATCTTCCCGCCTGATCAAGGAGAGTATACTTGAGGAAATGTAAGGCGGATATCCCTTGTCGTGAAGCACGTCTGAAGCGCGAGATATCGCTCCAGGGATCTCCGGGATGACTGTATTGTTGATGATCGTAATGGGGATCGACCCGTTGGGGTTGACTGAGGATGATGTGTGAGCGCCAATGAATCGTTCGCTTGAGAATTGTGGGTATAGCTTACTTTTGACGACATACGTTACGTTCGTGCCTTGCTCGGCGGGGCTTAAGACCCAACCCGCAAGGGTCAATGTCGCCCTCACTCTCCCATACACTGGAGGTTTGTCTGAATCCTCAACAGATGTCTGCACTCGCTCGATCGATCCGTCCTCGCTGATAATGGTGTCCTGACATCCGACTATGTCCCTTGGACTCACGACCCAGCCAATGCCCCTGCGGTGCTTGAGCTGGTGAGTACTTTGGATTAAAGATCGACTGCCTGTGTTCGTACCTCTGTATGGCATAAAACTCGCTCAGATATCTGCCGAATCGCTTTACGACTTCGGCCTTTTCGGTTCTGGTGTCCCAGGTGGTTCTAACACCGGTGTAGGTGATAAGCGCCAAGAACTGTTGAGGGGTGAATCCCTCGACAAGCCCTCGGCCTCGAACGATAGGAATAGCAGAAGTGTCTCCTTCGATTGTCTTCTTCTGGTATTCTACTCCTTGCTTATTGTCTGAGATGATAAGGTGAGCTTTGTATGCATGAGAAGGAAATGCGGTGGTGGCACCTACCAAAGGTCGTCCAGCCATCTTCCGAAAAGGCCTCTCTTCTGAGGTATTCTAGAGCTGTATCTTTCTCAGATTGGTACGGAAAGTCTGGGTAGGATGCCATTGATGGTGTTGCGGTGGCAGGAGAGGACGAGTACATAAGGAGCGAACAAGCCTCCTGAATTCTGGACATCTCACGTGGTTTGGGACCGGCTCCTCCAACTGCGTCCCGGAATCAAATGCATTTCAGCAAGCCCGAACAAGTCATCACAGTATTTCGTTATTGCGCGCGTGTTTTCCCAAGGGAGAGTGAGAACCTGACGCACATCTGTACATTGCGTACGCAAGAGTTGCTGTGCTCTTCTAGACCCATCTCGGAAAGTTATTCGGAAGTGGTCTTGATTAATGGCCCGATATCGACAACACGTCCCGTAACGACGACACATCCAATTGAGAAATGACGCGCCCGATCGCAGACTACACATCTGAACCGCGGTCTGTCGCTCCTCGGACAGGCGCGCATTGGCAAGACGAACCGACGCACTCCACGTGGACTGTTCAACAAAGAGCGTCGCACTCCTCTGCGACGAAGAACGATGTCCCGCCAGGGCGTTGCACGGGATCGTCATCCCTTGAACTACTACGACTATACACCCCATCGCGGATACTTTCGCATGTACCTATGCCCACACCACGCTGCATCGACCCCCAATCAGCCAAGAGCAACTCGAAAGTGATGGTTTATAGTTTTATTTGCCGCTTGTGAGTTCACATATGGACGACTCGCAACGTATACATGTCATTTATGTCTTCATGCAGGCGGGGATGGAGTTCTCCGCTCCGTGGGACGTGACCGTGTTGTCTCCTTTTCGACCGCCAACCTCCCAAAACCTCCGCCTGAGCCCAAATGTCGTCCGCATTGGCTTCAGCGTATGCAGCCTCGGGGCCATCAAGGTCCTCTGTCTCAACCTATGAGACCCTTTGCAAAGTACGTCACCCAGCTGAACGAAGCCTTCTTAACATACACATCTGACACCCCACGTCGTGCGTTGCGTTTAGTTCGTCCTCCAGCAGAGATTCCTGCGCGTTTTGCTCTACTCCCTCGCTGCCACATGGGCTCTTCTTTCATTGAGCTCCTGGTCTCAGTCCGGTATGAGCTCTATCTCTTGGGTTTCGCGCTGGGTTCTTGTTGCTCACTGTTCATCCAGATCCGCTACTGCATTTCCTTCGTATAACCACCATCATATGCTCGGGAGCCAGCTTCGTGTTGGGAGTAGTACCACTTCTGGTACTTCAGAAGCTTGATGTTGCACGTATGCTCACCCTTTTTTACGCACTACTCTGTTCGTGCTCAACACCACCACCATCTCTTGTTTAGCGCGGAAAAGAGGCTTCCCTTCTGTGGGCAGCCAGCTTCAAGCGCTCTCGCTCCAGGTTTATGCATGGCGCACTCTCTTGGCCTACCAAATCTCAGCCGCAACCATTGCTGTGTGCTTCGTCGTCCTGGCACAACCGGACTCTCGTCTCAGCATCTTCAAGTCTACAAGGCAAGAAGACCCTCGTCTTCTCCGAGACGGCTGTTGCTTACGACTTTGATGTTCTTAGGCTGTATCCTTGGCATCTAAATGAGCGATTTATCTTCCTCCTGGGGAGCAATGTCATTCTCGCTTTCGTCTATGGCTTGCGGACTCTCGTCCTCCAATCGTGGACCCTCCGCTGGTCATTACGTCCGGTAAGTACCACCCGCCTCCTCGTTGACATCTTACAGCGCATCATGTTCCTCTAACATTTCAATACCTAGGACCAAACTGTTCAAAGCATGTTCATCCAACGCGTAAATCGGGAAGCCACTTCTGTAGCAAAATGGACCGGAATATCATCCAGCCTCTTCGCCTTCCTCTACTTGGTCTTCAGCAGGTGGTTCTTTAGGGGTCTGCTTTGGCTCTATGTCTTCAGGCCTTTCATCCACAACTTCGTTTGGTCGCGTGTCCGGGTCGTATCGCTCGGTTTAATTTGGAGAATGCTTCTTCTCAACGCCGCAACGTCATTACTCTGGCTAGCTTCAGAGTCTCTATTCGCTGCCAATGCCTCGCAGGTGACGTTTACTGGACTCGGCACTTATTGCTGCCTGCTGATTTGCTTGCTCTCGCCCTAGCCATTGAGCATTTCACAGCATGCTTCTAAACCAGTCGACTGTCTCATCAACGGTCTCGAGTCCAAATCGTCTGCAGGATACTTCCAATTCTTTGCTTTTCACGAATTATTTAGTATATCACAGGACCCAAAGGCTGCTCCTCGACGAAAGGCGATATTCTCTGAGCTGCGAGGCGCTGGTGGGGGTGGCGCCTGGGGCAGTATCTGCCGAGAAACCCTTCTTGTCCTTGGTAAGGACTACCAAACCATATTAAATAGAGGCAAACCAGCAGCTCGTAAGAAAACCACCTTTCGCTATTTCTTGGGGTCCTAATAATAACCGTTCCTACTCCCTAGCTCCGAAACCAGCAACTACGGCTCCCCTTCCTCCAGCCCCTCCGGGCGCATCCATACCTCCACGAACGCCATCCAAGCTGCAAAAGGCTCAATATGCCCCTCTTCAACGCTCACCTACGGAGAAGATTTTGGACGGTTTGGAGTATTCTGTTCATGCAGCTGATGCTGCGTTGAGCCACATCCCGAAGATTATCGATCAAGGAAAACAGCTATCGCGTTCGATATCAGGCCGACTGGGTCAGTCGACCTCCGCTACACCCGCTCCACCCACTACGAGCACATCAGCCCCGTCTAGCGCCGCTCCCTTGACGCCATACGCCATTGTACAGCGAGGTTCCGCTCTGGGTGCTCAAGCCCTGGACGATGCCAATGCACAGCTCCCAACCCAGCTACGGTGGTTCATCAAAGGAGTGGGCAGTGGCGTGAGGCACATATACGCTGATATCGGGGAAGAAACGACAGACCGGAAAATTGATATGATCGTGCCGAATTTGGAGTTGGACGTCTGGGCAATCAAAGCGTTGTGCAATTTCACTGCCGCGTCGTTCGCCGAGGATCCTTATGGCATTGTTCAGAGGGACATACCCAGGATTCTAGAAGCATTACTTCTTTTAAAGCAAGCCCTGGAAGAATCCATAGCAGAGTTACAGTGCGACGAGTTTAACGAGAGGGTGGGTCCTCTGAGAACTGGTAAGCGTCTCTTGCTGTCACAGATCCTAGTCCTGGACTAAAGTTTGCGGTTGGCGTTATACAGCGATTGGTTCTGGCTTGCATCTGGTGATCTCAACGTTCCACGATCGTCTCAGCGCATTCCGTTTCCCTCCTCCAATCGCCAAAAAGCTTCAGGACTTGATTGATGTATCTCCATAATTGTATTTATCCATGCATTCTACGCGGAACACGTTCCGCTTGTCCTCTGTTGCTCAGCCCTGCAAGAGTCCGACTGTCACCCCGATATCGCCGCTATACAGGAAGCGAAACTTGTGGTTGAACAGAACAAATGAAGATAGGTGATTGATACATATTGTAAATTTAATGGAGAATGAATAAACGAGAGGGGGAGGTACAGCGGGAATTAGGTGGAAGAATTGCCTATCATTGACCAGCAGCTTGATCCAGAAGGTCGACAGTATTTTTCATAATCTGATCGACTTCATCTAGTTCTTGGTACGGATATGGTTCCTTGTCCATTGGGGATCGCGACGCCTCCCTCTCGCCTGGAAGGACGGGTCGATGTCTCTGCTCCTGGTGGCGCTTCCAGGCCTCTTGGAGAAAGACCTTGTCGTACAACCATCCCAGAGTCCGGCCGAGGTCACCTTTCAAGCTGGCCAGACGATCCAAAAATTCTGGTGATCCTTTGATGGAGATCCGATCGTCGCATACATAGACTCCTTTGTTTGCCTGCTGCTGGAATGTTGACGCTCCGAGGAGGATATACGCCAATGAGGGGACGCAGCTCGGATTGAGAAGGCGGACCTGCCTGCCGCTTGTTGTGGCAGTTTCAAACGATTCTCGATACGCCAGCACACATGCAGACCCGCTCTTCATGGTTTGTGTATCGACGATACTTTTGCCGATCGGCATAACAGCCTACAGGGCGGGGAAATTAGTCAGACTTAGTTGATTAAATAGGGAGACGTCCGCCTAACCTGGCTGGGATAGATGGAATAAGGACGGCCGTACTGAGCCAAACCGAAATGAGGTTGTAATCCTACCGCGATGAGTGCTGAAATCGTGGCCTGCGATGATTTATTGACGTTGAAAGCGGGAAGGGAGGACGAATGAAGGTAACCCGGGAGGTCAAACCCACGCTTGAGCGGCCACATCACCCCTGTTCCGTGGAGGGCGTGAAATAGGGCCGCCTTCTCCGCCTCTACCTGCCGTAAAGCAGAGAGACTCAGGTGATTGTTTTTGACGAATGTTGTCGCTTCAGTTATACGTCCGCGCTGCATCAGCTCCTCCCACTGTGCATATGCCCAATACTGTGCCGTTATGTCTGAGGGGAATTGCGGATGGTAGAATCGTCGGCGGCCATCGAGGTTACCACCAAATAAATTGGCCTGGCGTTTCATAACTGCAGCTATGGTAATAGCTGGGTCGAGACACCTCAGGAAAGCGCCACATATCAGCATTTTCCCAAGGGAGGGTTTCAGAGGAAGCTGACATAAAATCCTTCCCAGAGAGGTCAGGCTACCGTCTGCGCCCAACGCTCCTAGTCTTTTCAGGTCTCCAACAGCGGCCGCAACGGCAGCAGTGCTTGGGCGATCTGGAAGGTCCACAAATACTCCATCGAGAGAGTTTCCCGGAAGGTCTGTCCCCGCCACAGTCAGTGCAGCCGCACTAAGCTCAGACAACCCTATCTCTGGTTCGGGCAATGGGCGTAAACGGCTTGCCGAGGTTCGGGAGATCATTCCTATGTATGTGCCACGGCCGCCTGTCGAGGCTGAGCGGGCGTCGACCTCGGCTTGTGTCGCACGAACCGTTTCAACTATCGTGGTACGGCGGCTGGGGTCATATCGTCGTCTCCTCGTAAGAACGGAGTCCACCACACAGGCAACGTTTGAGTCGTGAAGGTTGTTCAGCCAGCTTGGGGTTGCCAGTATGATATGACGGCCAGCATGTCTCCTCGATGACCTGGCTGCGTTTTGATTATGAGGCGTTCTCGGCTTGTTTGCAACCTCAATTACTAGATGTCTGTCATGGGATAGAGCTTGGAATTCTTTGTGCAACGCGGCATACAAATCTTTGACTTCTTCTTCACCTGGCAGGACGACGAGAACGTCTCCCTGGCGGGTGGAAGACAGGGCATGCCAGATACCGAGAGTCATTGCAGAGGCTGGAGGGGTCTCCAGCTTGGTCTCCGATCCGGAGAGGGGTGACGTTGCTGAAGCCGTTGACTCCCTGTGGAGATAATCCATGGCATCGCCGTTGAGGAATACACGCGTCTCTTCCTGGAGATTCTCGGTCAGATCTTCCAGATAAAGTCGTAGTTTAGGGGACTTTGGCGAAGGGATACTGATGACAGGGGGTGGATGCTCGCCGGGAATGGCAAAATATGTGCGGAGTGTTGGAAGGCAGGAGGGCGATGAGGTGAATATGAGTTTAAGCGGGTTGCCTCCAAGCTTTCTCTGGGCTTGCGCCCGTTTGAGAAAGCATAGAAGCAGATCCAGTTGCGTAGTCCGAGGTTGTAAGTTGTCGACCACAATGTGGGAAGCTTTCTCTATGGTTAATTTCGCCCGCCGTCGATCGTGTCTATCCACCTGCAGAGATCGAAGAAGAACCCCTGGTGTGCAGAATGTGATGCTCCCATGGGGTTGCGGGAGGTCGCTGCGTCCCTCAATTTCGTACCCCACTTGCCGACTGGTGGTGAGAGGTCGTTGGGCCGACGTGATCTCCGCTGTTGCAGCGGCATTCCCTTGCGACTGCACAACAACAACGTTGCAATCTGCACCCTTCTGCAGGCGTGTCCAGTGATCCAGAATGATTTGCGGAACTTCCGTTTGCATCTCGGATCCAGTTTCGCCCTGCACGAAAACAACGTCGTTCTCGTCCATGGCTTGGACGATGGCTTGCGAACGGGAGCTGGTAGCTGTAGTAGCCTTTCTATCTCCGACCTGGGCTAGCTCGGGTACGGATTCATGCTCCTTCTGAGCTTTGGCCATAGCTCGAGACTTTTTCTTCTTAGCGAACTCGGGCCAGGAATGGTCGCTCCTCCCGGGAACCGTCTGGGAAGGGCTCATCGTCGCTTGCTGATCATATTGACTGAGCCACTCCATTCTCCGGATCCTGGCGCCGAGGCGGTCTACTGCATCTAGCAGCTTGTCGTCGGAAGGTATGACAACGGCATTCGGCTGGGTTAGCCTTTGGGCAGCTGTGCTGGATTCCCCTGTTTTGAATGGATATTCGGAGGCTGGCCTGGCTTCTAAGACAGAACTAGGACGCGAAAGTGGTGCGGTTACGTCTTGTGCCGACTGAGTGGCCCCGGGTGAATGAGCTGAGAAGTGATAGTTTGAGCGGCGCTGGACGAAAGTCCTTAGTGTGCGAGAGTGAGGCAGCTCAAACGCTGGCTTTGCTTTGAGCATAGAAGCTGGATATTGCTTGTATGTAGGTAGCTAGACTGCGACCACCTCCCTACCGTCGTTTGGATGGAGGGGCGAGCGAGTTTTGGGATCGTGCACGGTCGGAATCCGGATTCGCGCATTGGGACTGGTGGGAAATCGTCACGTGCCGGGTGGGATGGGTGACCGAACTGGCATAGTAGCTTGGATAGAGAAATACGAAAACCAAAAAAAAGAACACAAGAACGAAAAAAAAAAGCTATAGGGTATAACCAGCGGGCGAAAATTTCCGAGTTAAATTCAAAGGGCCAAGATTCTCCAAGCTGCGGCTTGCTGAGCTTGTCTCGTCATCTCTTCCTTCGACGGCCCTCCTCGCCGCAGATGGAATGCCCAGGCAGTTGCATCAACCAAAGCAAAAATCTCCAGCGTATTAACTCCTTGATTTATCCCAGATGTAATAACGTGCTCTTTTATGGGGCCCTGTCCATTCCATTAGTGTGTAGTGTGATGAATATGAGGTTGACCATACCCTTGGGTTCAGAGGAGCTACTTCTTTCCCGTTAAGAAGGATCATTACCATGCCACCGACAATAGTTTCTTGAGTATGGACACGCTCTTGCGTCTGGTTCGGGGCCAGGCGAGCATCTAGGGTGTACTCTAGATAGTCGCTCTGTGGACTGACCAGAAAAAAGGTGGTAAGCAAGGCGCTGATCCCCCCAAGCAGAGGAAGCGACTAACTCGAACGAAGCTGTCCGTTTGTTCCATCTGCTAGCGGCTTCCGCTTCTGGCTGAGTGACTTCAAACGTATACCTCGTGCTTGACAATGGAGGGGGACCGAGAAATTCCAGCACCACTGTTGACATTCCTTGGTCTTTGACACAAGCTGACGTTGGCGGGCAACTGGAAACCGCATTTTGAAGCTCGCTCTCCAACGTGGAAAGATATTTATCTAGGTTCGAAATGCCGGATTCAAGTGTTCCGACACGGGAAGGAATCGCTTCTGTCTGCACGTTGTCCATCAGTGGTGCTCCATGAGCACTTCCTTTGGGCAAAGGTAAGTCTCCCGGGCCATATAATTTTTCTGCACAGTGTTCTGAACCATTGTCTAGACAAACAATCAGTACGCGCAGCATCTTCACAAGCCGATGTGAACTTGCATCCATTGAGTCCACAGGGATCTTGCCCATTCGGCT